>JAQZBX010040138.1:7335-22877 GCA_029593785.1 Cabassous unicinctus | reverse complement strand
ATTACATTTTTTGTTTTAACAGTTTTTTTTTTTTTTAGGACAGGGACATTTCAACAAGCATTTTATTTCTATAACTGGCAGATTTATTCTTATCCTGTTATCTTTTAAATGCTTTATGTTATTTTTGTTCTCTTGCTGTTTCATTTATTTTTCTTTTCCTGTTTTACTATATATTTTATGGTTTCAAGCATCTTTTTTCATCTAGTGATCTGGAAGTTATATATCCTATTTTTAAATTCTGCTAGTGAACAAATTGACTCACATTTACTTTTTATGGAGCTCTTATGACCCATTTACAGTTTCTTATCACTATGGGAATATTTTCAATCTAGATTTTTATCTGAGAATCATTAGCTTTTCAAATTTTATGTAGTTTCTTTTAAAAGAACAATTATTAGAATTTGTCTCGTTTAATACCATATTTACAACCATATTATATTTAATTTTTTCAAAGCTTACCATCAGTGCTTTATATTATATTATTCTTCTTAAATTCTTGATTAGAACACCATCTTGCATTTTTTTCAATTCTTGTGAAACAAAGAATATCTTTTGTTTGCTTTCACATGTGAATGGCTAAGAAGTGGGTGTCTAATTCTCGTCAATTTGTTGATATTGTACCACTATCTTCCTACATTTAATTTATTTACCTCTCTGTTTTTCTTTCACTTATTTTCTTTTTCCTTTTACTATAAGGCTATATATCAATCATTATTCTTGACATGGATCTGTTCCAATTAAATGTAACTACACTAAGGTTTGCAACATGTATTTCAGTCACAGTTTTTAATAGTCTTTCTGTTATAGTTATTCTAGCCCTCAACAAAGAAGAGCAGCTACTTACATGTATCTTTCCATTTCATGTTTTCTATTTCTAATACCATCACTCTTATCATTTTTGTGTCCTGATCTTGTCTCCTGCATTAAGGTAGAGCTCCACCAGTTTGTCACCTGTTCAGTTGTCCTTTGCTATCGCCAATGCATTATTAAATTGTTATTTTGTCTTAAATCCCGTAAGATTCTTCATGTTTCATCTCACTCCTATTTCATTTCTGTCTCTCCCTCAACCAGCTACCTTTTCACCTTGGTCTATTATGTTCTTACCTCATCTTTGATCTCTTACCTCATAGAATCCATATTTTTTAAGATTTTATTGACAACAGTAAATAGGTATTATTTAAAATTTACTCCTGGAATAAATTATGTTCTTCCGCTGCCTGTTGCTGGCTTTGTTCTTTTATGTTACAGAGATGTTTTTAATCCCCTCTAGTCCCTTATTTTTCCATTTGTTCATCCTTGAATTATTCTTCTTAATCTAAAATTTAATTTCACATTGCAAGAAAACCTCAAGCAGAAGCAAAATAAACTGAAAAAATTACATTCCTAACTTATTTTTATCCCTTACCTCTCGTTTCCTGAGGCAATATCAGCTCCAAGATGTGTCCAGGATTTCTTAGGATAAGCGCTATGAAGCTGGACTTTCCCATAAACCCCTGGAAATAGAAAGAACAACAGTTAAAAAGGAAAATCCTTAGAGAAATTAAGGCTACATAAGTAAAACTTATTCCAGAGGTTATTGTGCAAAATATTTGATATAAAGCTAAAATGAAGGTTTCCATCTTATCAGAAAAAGAAAATTTAAGTGCTCTATTTTACAGCTGGTCAAATATATGTCAAATGGTTATGAAACTTATTCTCTCAGGAGCTGTAGAAAAATGAATGCTATACCACATCATAATCATTTGAAAACTGGGAAATAAAACAATATAATGACTAGCTAGTTAGATATGAGACGGTAACCTCCCACCGCCTCCCCACCACCAAGTGACTCCAAACAATTTGTAATTCAGTTAGAAGTTAACTAGTTTTATTTTATGCTATGCACTAGATTCTCTAAGAGACAGTGGGTAATTTTATTTCCTGGAGGAAGGGATTTTGTGCTATTAGCTTTGTTTGCAGCGGTTGGACCTAATATTTTGTCTTATAACAGAATCAAAGGATAGATCTTTAGGCCATTTATTTCAAAATATAATATATTTCAGGCTCACAAATTAAAGTCTTACCAGGGACATGGCTTGATGCAGTCTAGTTTTATTCTACCAGATATAACAGTTCTTTCTTCTTACATATTTTATTACCATTTTCAAACTTAGTAAGTATAATTCCTCATCTTATAGTGGTCTAAAAAATGTTTTGAGCATAAATTCCAGCAGCAAAAAAAAAATTAAGTTATGGTCACTTACTCTTAACACATGTATCTCTATCTTTTGTTTTAGATTATTTTAAGGAAATATACATATATATGAATATATTCATATGTACATATGTGTGTATATATATGTATATATATGAATGGAAGTTATAATATTTTCTTCCTGTACCCAAATATTTATGCACACCCCTGGATTGGTGCAACCCATTTTGCTGCAGATCATTAATCTGGAAATCACAATTTTTAGCAGAAAATACATGAATTGAAGTCATAAACACCAGTAAAATACAAATAGTAGGACTTGAGTTTGCATCCAATGTGGACAAAAAATTCTCAATTTAGAACCTACCATCTGAAAACATCAATATCCATAATTTTTTTCATACTCTATCTCATTTTTAAAAGTCAGAAGATAATAGTAAAATCAGGCTTAATGGAAATGTGAAAATGAACCCCACTTTCAAAACAGGTCCTGATGCCATCTTTCATTTTATATATATATTATATACATATAAATATATATATGAGTTTATCTTTATACTGACAACAGTAAAGGAAAATAAGACATCATCATCATTATAAGAGGAAAAATTTAACCTTTTTTACCTATAGGCTAAATAAGCTAAGCAAGGAAGGATCGCGAGGTAATTTGGGGAGATTTCCAATTTAAAAAAAGATTTTAACAAAAAGCAGTTTATTTCCTTAAACTAGAATTCCTCCAGAATTCAATTTATCAGAAAAGCAGTTTCATCGATCATTCCCAATTATCAAGTATTTACTGTAAAATGATACCAATCTGTCCTTTAATTAAGATACCACAAAAATTTAAGCATGCAATGGAACAAATACTTCATTTCTTATTTCATTTTAGAATGAGAGAAAATTTCAAAAACACTAGTTTGCCCATTTAGTGCACTCATGGATCAGGTTATAAACCCAAGTTCTGAAGTCTAAAGCCTGTGAGGGCTTCTACATAACATTTATCATCACAGAGCCTTAGTTTTGACATCTGTAAAACAGACACTGCTCACAGGAAAGCTAGGAAATAATAAATATAAGTTACCTAGAATAGTGCCTAGAATTTAGTAGATGTTCTATGAATGGTACTTCCCTATCAAAGACACACATATACACATACGTACACACACATTTAATTTTTATACAAATTACATTATACTCTTACCAATTGTCCCTGGGTCAATACGAATTCCATTGAAACGGTCACAAAACACTCCCTCTGAGGCACGAAGGAGGATCAGAAGTGTTTGTTCTTTTTCTAAGGGATTGTCTAATGTACCTGTTTGAATAGAAAAGTATGTTGTTTGAAGTAATTTGAAATAAAAAACACAGAGAAAGGGAAATTTTGAAGTAATTTTTAGAATGCAAAAATGGACAATATAAATAGCAGTATGGAGAAGAACAAATGGTTACACAGATGAAATAAGAGCAGGAAAAAAATGAGATGCAGTAAACTTCTCTGCAGGAGGTTATATAACTGTTCAATAAATATTGTCTCTTCTTTCTTCATTAGGGCACAGCATACTTTTCCAATGTATTAATATTTACTTGTTTTTTATTTTTATTTTTTTTAATTTTTGATCTACTGATATTTAGCCTGTATATATTACTTACTTTGGCAATGGAGTTGGATGGAAGTAACAATATGCCAGTTCTGAGCAATGCTTCAAGATGCTAGGCAAGTTTCCACCAAACTTTTTATAATACTTTTCTCAATCTCAATTTTGAATATTCATAAAGAGGCTTAAAGGATTAGGGACTTGCCCAAATTCATCCAGCTAGTAAGCAACAAATTTGAACAAAGATCTGTTTACGCCCACTGTTTAATTAAACAAGTAATAGGTTATTTTCTAAGCCTGAGTTCTTTTAGCAGCATAAGAAAGCAATCCATTAAGGCTACAAAACTGAGACAACAGTTAGGCATGATTTCTGAACTTATTCCATTGATGTAAACAGTGAATTTTGGTTACTTTTATACTATAAGAATTGTTTAAGGGATTTGTTGAAATAATGAGTACAGACCTAAGGTAGGGTTTTTTTGTTTGTTAGGGTACATAAAATTTTGCAAAGAATCAGTTTTTCAAGAAGTAATTAGTAGAAAGATAATTCCCCAAACTACATACTGGGTCAAACAGGTTGAAAAACCATGTGCTATCAAAGGAGACATTCTCATTTAGAAGTTCCTGAAAACATAAACAAAAATGAGGCTGTCAAATACAGGATGATATAACTGGTGAACTTAAAATTGCCTGGTTGCCATTTTGGTTAAGTTGTCCTTCAGGAAGCACAAATTTATTTCCTTCAGTTGGCGCTTCAAATATACCTGATTAGCCATAAGGCTTAATGCAATCTTGCTACCTGCTGTATACCTATCTTTACAGGCCAGCCTTCACAGGCATGACTCTCAAAAGACTCATAGAGTTAAGTAAATCTGCCTAGGGTCTAAGTCAATGGACAAGCAAGGATTAGAACGAACAGTCTGTGCATTTCCAGGGAGCTGCTTAGAGCACTAAGGTATGTGACTGCTCTGTGTAGTTAATGCCAATCCTGAGCTAAGCCACTAATGCATCTTCTCAGCCAAAATAAAGATGTGCTAGAGCAGAAAGCAGGGAAGCAGGGAAGGAGGAGTATGTTAAAGCAAACGTGTGGTGTAGCTCTTATCTTGCAGTTATAAGTCAGTCCAGTAAGTCGTTTTCCAACTGTGATTTCATTTATTTCACGGAGGGTAGTTTAGAGACTTGGGGGAAAAAATAGCCTAGGATGCAACAGATACCAGAGAGAAAAAAGTAGGACAGTTTTTGCCCTAGAGAAATATATGCAGAGACCCACAAAAAAGAGGTTGGTGTTCCTCTAAAATCAGAGATTAAATCAATTATGCAACCCCAAACTGCAGCACAAATGGTGTTTTCTCAGAAAGTCTGGGCAAAATTAGGCAGCCGGTCAGGATCTTTTGTATCTGAAACGACCAGCGTTTGGCTTCTTTTTGTAACTGGGGGGAGCGGACAGAGTGAGAAGAAGGGAATAGTGAGTGACCTAAGAAAAGGAACTACATGCTGTTCTAACGTTAAAATGCCGTGCTTCTTGAATTTGTAAAGGCTGGTGAAGGAAAAGTCCAAAAGGCTGGGCTCTTTGTTTTATTCACAAATCTAGCAATCAAACAAAGGTGGGGTGCTGTCTTCAAGATGACTTTCAGCTCCAAGCTAGTGTAGCCACCTGAAAAGATCCTCAAGATAATTTAGTTCATCCCTGGTTTTCCTTTAAAAAGCTGCACGAAGTTGCTTAAAACTGTAGCAAGAAGCATTTTAAACCTGGGAGATTTTAGATTCTCACCGTGGAAGAGAATATAATTGTCATTGTGTCACAAAGGTGTTTTCACATACATGATTTCATTTAATTCTCACAACATCAAGATGGAGACTGCTCAATTCCTCACCAGGAGACTAAGGCAGAGAGTTTAAGTAACTTGTCAAAGATTATAGTTAATAAATGGTGAAGGAGGGCCATGGACGTGGACTTCATAAGGACCATCCTAGGACATGTGGACATAGAGGAATAGAAGAAAGTAAAGGGAAGTTGTTATTACTGAGTATGATGGAGGGCAATGGAAGTGAAACAGAATTTGTCACAGAAGCTAAACTCACCTGGGGAGATGGAAGAAAATAAGTTCTGATATAGGAAATATAAACGTTATAAAGATTTGGGGAATATGGTTCAAATGGATGCCATGAACTTCAAAAGGTAGGAAAAGGGGGAAAGGGGGAAAGGATCATTAATTATTTTATTAACTCTTTGCTGGAATCAAGTCTAAACTTAGTTTACACTTAAACCCACTGTATCAACATGAATCCCTACACCTGGTAGCTAAATCCACCGATACTGAATTACACACCATTCCCTGCATGCTCTCTCCTCTGGGCACATGAGATCCCCAGCCTTGTATATCCTTCACCCTCAAACTCACTAACTCCTAACCATCTCTCAAGACTTGGCTGCACTATAATTGACTTCTTAAAGCCTTCTGTGAGTTTGAATTGCATGCCCCATTTCGTGCATAGACATGCCCATTCCACTTACTTCAAAGAACTTATCCTAAAGAAATAGCAGGGCATATGGACAAAGATTAAGGTCTAAAGTTGTTCACTGCAGAGCTACTTATTTATAATAGCAAACATTTCCTAACACTTTGAAACAGCAACAATGGAAACAACTTTGCCCATTTAGAACCCCTTCTTCCCTCTCCAGTCTCCTTATGCCCAGCACTTGAGCAGGCTATGGGCTTCCCTGCCTCTTCTCCCCCTGCTGGAACCTTCCTCCTCCCCTTGTCTTCATGGCTAAATCTTATTTTGCAAAGCCCGATCAAATGCCACTTCTTTTCTGAGCCCTTCCTTGTCAACTAAGTCTGGGTGAGGTGGGCCTCTACGTGCTTTCATAACACACCACACTTTACCTCAATACTTCTAAAACTGTGCATAAGTGCTTTCCCAAACTGTCTCCTTCCCGAAACTGTGAGTTAGCTGAAAGGGGGGACTGTATATTTCCTGAAGAATTCATGTGAACATGTTTTATCCCAGCAATAGTGAACTAAGTAATTTTAACTAGCCCTCTTGCAAAAACAGCTAGAAATAGAACTACAAAGAAAATTCATGTATCTATAAACACAGAGGAAAACTCCACACAACTGTGGGTAGAATAAACAAAAATATAGTAATTAAAAGCAGTTTCAAATAATACAATTGGCAAGGTTGACATAATAGGCATGTATGAAAAGCTAGACCCACAAATAAAGAACACACATTTTTTTCAAGCAAGCACAAGACATTTACAAAAATTGATCAAATGATGACCATATAGCATGTTTAACAAATTTAAAAGAATTAGAATCATATAGTACATGTTCTCCAACCATAGTTCAATCAAATGTACAATTCATCATGGAAAAGTGATAAAGTGAGCAATGTTAAAATAATTTCTAATTATCAAAAGATCTCATTAAGAGAAAAATAAAACAAGCCACATAGTGGGAAAAGATATTTGTAATACATATAGCCCAAAAAATGTATATTTCAAAATATGTAAAGAGCTTCAACAAATCAATAAAAGATAATGCATATTAAGATATATATATAATTTATCATAAAAAGGGGCAAGACAATGGTTGCTTCACAAAGCAGAATATCAAATAGTCAATAAATATTGGAAGAGTACTCACTCTCATTAGAAATTATGGAAATGCAAATTAAAACAACAGTGAGACCCCACTACACACCCACCAGAATGGCATTATAATGTTTGAGCTGTGTATTTTTTTTATTTTATGAAATTTCCAGTACATGTATACCACATTTCAAAATAAACAACAAAACATTAAGTGACTGTTATGTTCCAATGACACTCAACACTAAAATATTGTTGAACAAAAGAATGAGCACTGACCAAAAATGTAGACTCATCTCCCTAATTTACTTTTTTTGAGGTCCTGTTCATTGAATCCAAAACAACAAGTTGTATTTATGCCTGCATTAAACTTGAAAGTCCATAAATATCATGATTGCACATAAAAGAAAGTTTGGAATATTAACCCCCAAAATCAATTTTACATTATCTGTCCCCTGCCTCAGGAAGTAGGTTATAAGGTAATGACTTTAGAAGTTGAGCCAACTCATGGCCAACTATCACTATTTTCTTCAGAGCCTTCAAAATAGCAAATAGCATTGAATTATTTAAGTTGTGAAGAATATTTTATTCTGACTTCATTTTTATTACCAGTGTATATTTGACCCATTTAGCCCTAAAACACTCCTCCCTAATAGAGTCAATCCCATTTGGAAAGGTTAGAGGGTGGAAGGAGTATTAAGCCCAGTGCAATTAGACCTGGTTCTAGGAATAACCATCAGGCATTGCCAAACAGCAAGGTTTAACTCCCTCAGGAATAATTTTATCCAGGCTGAAAAGCTTTCATCCTCAAAGAAGACTCTCAATTAATCAACAATGGATAGAATATTGAAATAAATGGCAAATTATAAGTTATTCCCTTACATACTTGCAAAATAGATTTATTTTTAAAATCTTTAAAATTCCATACATAAGATTAAGCTATTTCTCTAAGTCTCAGTTTCCCCATGTGTAAAACAGCCACAATAATAGCATCCATTTCTTGTGAGGGTGAAATGATTTAGTGCATGTTAATAGTATGTGGAACAGTGTCTGCAAAGAGTACATGCTTTAAAAAACATTGGCTCTTGGTCATAATCATGGTAAACGTAGTAGTAGCAATGGAGAAATGCAACTTATTTCAAATTAAACTTGTAAACTTGGAAATTTTTTAAAAATCAAGCATTTCTGACCAAGTAATGTCCAATTTCCAAGTGCTAGAAACTAGACATTTCAAAGTCAATAATATTAGATGGATAGTATTTAAATGCTTAGCCAAAGGAACTGCAGGGAAGGAAAAGGAAATTCCTCTCAAGCTGCGACACTCTTAAGAGTTTTCTAACCAAGACACCAAAGCATTCGTTCACTAATTTATTCATTCAATAATCTTTTTTGAATGCCTATTATATTCCAGACATTGTATAGGCACCAGTGATATAATGAGAACAAGATGAACAAGAGGAATATGAGTATTTTCATGGAGTTTGCATTCTAGTAGGGAGGTCAGGTAACAAACAAACAAATAAATGAACAATATGGTCTACTTACAGCTTTACCATTACTTGAAAATAAAATAGGGTGAGGGAGTGTCTTAGTTTTCCAGGGCTACTATGACAAATACCACACAACAGGTGGTTTAAAAGACAGGAATTTGTCTCAGTTTGGGGCTAGACGTCCAACATCAAGGTATCAGAAGGCCATGTTTTCTCTGAAGTCTGAGCTTCTGTGGTGACTCAGTCTCTGTCTCCAGCACATGGTGATCTATCTGTTTCTCTCTCCCCTCTGGTTTCTCCTGACTGCAGCCAAATTTTCTTTACTTTTAAGGGATTCAGCCATATTGGACTAAGGTCCACCTTGGTCCAATCTGGCTTCATATAGATAGGATCTTTGAAAGTCCTGTTTACAAGTGAGTTTACCCTCAGGACAGGTGGTTAAGACTTGAGCATGTCTTTGTAAGAGACATGATTCAGCCTACCACAAAGAAGAAAACCTTTTGCCTGGGTGGTCAGGGGACTCAATGCCCTAAGCAGAATGAGAATAGTGTCTGCGGACAATTTTTCATTTGCGGTTCAGTGAAATATGGACAAGAAAGCAAGATGAGGGCCCACCAAGAGGAAGATCCTAGGAGAGCCTCCTTGTTTTTCCCCTTCCATCTCTCCTTCGTCTCTTTCTCTTTCTTTTTTTTTACTTCTTCCTCCATTTTTAACCTTTTTTAAAATTTTGAAATAATTTTAGACTCACATAGCAGTTGCAAAAATAGCACAGAGAATTCCCATGCACTCTGCTTTCAGGTTCTCCCAATGATAACATCTTACATAAAAATCTCCTTTATTTTTATTTCTTCTTTAGGTGCAACACATTCCCTGCAACATTATCCCTTTCATCAAGTGTCTTCGCACTTTCTCTTTGTAATTTCTCATTCCCCTCACAGCTTTTCCCCTTCTCCCTCTCCCTTTCTCTCTTTTTTCCATCCATCCTTTTATCATCCCCCCTTTGTCTTTCATTTTCCTGCTATCTCTATTCTTCCTTAACCGGATATATTTTCAATATTCATTTAATTAGAATATTTTTCATATCTAGTTTCTAAAATGAAAAATGAGAGAGCAGAATATTTAGGATGTCTTGTTTTAATTTCTGTTGCTTTGGACAATTGATGTTTTCTCTACTTGGACACGTGGATTTCTTCTCTCTCTAAGAAGTGTGGGAGTAGGTATAGATAAGGATGATCCAGATCATAAATGTTAGAAGGTTTGGGCTTAGGCTTATTTCATGAGTGTGGATTGAAACTCCTCCTACAAAACTTTAACCTCAGAGTCTTTTCCCAGATCCTTATTTAATAAACTATTCATTCCCTCAATAGTAGGCTCCATTTTTGCTTGGGTAAGGAAATGGCTAGTCAGTCATTACATACTGTAGTAGTTTGATCCTTTCAATCCATAATAAACATTTGATGAGCTTCTAGAATGCACAGAGTATTCTGCTGGGCATGGAATAAAAGATGAAGAAGATCCATGAAGTCCCTGCCTCCACAAAGTTTACAAAGTAATAGAAGAAACAACAGAGTGGGTGACTCCAGTGTGACTCTTCAATCATGACTAAGAAAGAAAAGTCCTGAGCAGGATCCACTGAAGTATTTTACAGAGCACCCCATGATCTTCAATTGGAAGTCTGCAAAAATCTGCATTTAGCTCCCCATCAACCCCTAAATCTCCAGGTCATCGTAATCTATTGTTTTGTAGAAGAGCAATATTTTCCCCGCCACCCCCCGGCACTTGGGAGCTATGAGGAAGTACCTGGCAGGCCTCCTGCTGCAGGGAGCTATATGACCAGGGCCCCTGCTGCTCTGCTTTGACCTCCTCTGTGCTGCAGACCTGCTCTTGGGAGACCCAGGACTCCTGGCTTTGCTGGGCCTTCCCTAGAAGGTAGTTTAGAGACTGCAACCCAACCTTCTCACTCTCCCTTGGGGTCAGAGCAGCACTGCAGTCTGAGGGCTCTCCCAGGCTTACCTAGCCTCCCCTCCCTAGTTGCTTTCACACCGATTTCTCACTTAATAAAATCTTTATGTGTTTAATCACTTCTTGGCCTCTGCTTCTCAGAGGACCTAGACTAAGCCAGGGTACTCTGACCTCTTGATTTTTGAGTGGAACCTAACAGTAAAGAGTAGGAGCAGCAGAGGCAAAAAAAAAGTGTCTGTCATTCCTTCTTCTGCCAATACCAGTTGTGCTACCTTACACACATTCCCTCACATCTCTGGACCTAGTTCTTCAAGCACATGATGGAGATGATAATAATAAGGCTCCGTCACGGGAGTGTCCTGACAACTGCATATGCTGATGCCTGGCACATGGTGAGTGCTCAGTAAAGGCTGAATAGCATCATGTTAACTTAGACTAGATTATTAGTAGTTGAGATCATTGTTACTAACTTTCCAATTGCCCTTTCTTCCCAAGAATCACCAATATAGATAAATATGCTGTATGTTTTAAAATAGGAAGCAATCAAGTTTAGCAAGGTTGTAATCATTATTCTTGCATTCTGTATCTTTAAATGCAGACCAAATGCCTCAAAACACTTCCTCTCTCGATACTTTACCTTATAATTTAAACTCTTATTAAATAGGCTGAGGGATGCTATGAAAAGAATACAGTCTTTAGAGCCAAAAGGACTGAGGGTTTGTGTTTTTTAAGAAAGGTAAAATGACAAATTGCTTGGAAGGAATTTTACTGTATTTTCCCACCCTCTGAGTAGAGTATTTATCAAGGAATTTTGGAGTACCTACAACATGAACACAGCTGTGAGAGATTTAAAAAAAAGTAGAAAACACAAATCTGCTTTTAAGAAGTTGACAATTAATTAGGGAAACAAAACATACTATCAAGAAATTAGGGGTGAGTGAGTGGAGGGGTATTTATTTGTAAAACTAAAATTAAAAACAGAACCTCAAAAAAAAAAAAACTTTTTAAAAAAATTAAACAAGAAAAAATGCTTTAGATAAATTTTTCCAGTTGCTATCTGGTAGCCATAGGCAAAAGCTCTTCCCTTCATAATTACTCCTTTTCCTGAGCCTTCCCCGCCCCACCCCAATTCGTTCATTCTCCTTTCATGCAACAGTTACTTACTGAGTGTCTTCCATGTGCCAGTTTTGTTAGAGATGTTAGAGGAGGGAGAAAGAGAGCTAAATAAGACAGATTCAGCGTCTACAAGGGGAATCCAGTCTAGAGAGAAAGACAAACAGCTCATGGCATAATTTAAATAGTTTATCAGCAGTATAATTTGGATTGGGAAACATGAATACAGATCATCACAGCTCAACAGAAGTTCAGAGCTGCCTTGATCCTTTAGGAAAAAGAGAGAGAGGAGTGAATTACTTAATTTAAGCTGCTTCTGGGAAAGCAAGATTAATGGCTGGACTTATACATTTCTGGGGTACCGACCCACCATGGAGAAACATGCAAGATTTTCACCTTTTTATTGTTACGACAGGCACAAAAACTCTGGAAATCATATAGTCTCTAGAACCCTCTCTTCCCTTCAAAGTTTGTAAATATCATTCAAATGTTGGGGGAACACATAGGTGTTTGGGGGATAGGAGTGCTATTAGATAAAAAGGGGGATTGTGGAGAAGGGGGAGATTTTTTTAAAGCAGGGGAGGGGGCACAGAAAAGACCTATGGACAAAAAGAGCAAAAACAACCACTGAAAGGCTCAGAGTATACAAAGAATGGCATGTTAAAGAATCAATGCAAAACTAGAACTTTAAGTCACGTCCATTCCAGCCACCCTCCTATGCATGCTTCTCAGACTGTGTTCTCTACTGTAGGGAGAGGGTAAAAAGGAATGGTTAGAGGTACAACCCCCAGAGCCACACAGCCTGGGTTCAAGTCCAGGGACCGTCACTTCCAAGCTGTGTGACCTGAAGCAGGTTACTTTACCACTCTCTGTTCAAGGGTCCCCCTCAGTCAAAAAAGGGAAAATAACCTCATAGGGAAGTTGGGAGCACAAAAAGAGAGAAAGTGCCTACAACAGCGCCTGGCACATGAGCGCTCCACCAGCGTCATCATTACTAGCGCCATAATCATCTCAGGTTTAGGAACCACCGGAGGTTTGAGAAAGTCTCCAGGGGACTCACATCATCAGTCAGAAATGGCATCTGTATCAATCGTTTCAGATAATTAAATAAAATAATTTCTTAACGATGTTTTCTCTCTCCTAGGGAACGTGGAACATGTGAGAAGGCTAGTGGAGAGCCGACAGTGAGCTTTCTTTTACCGTTCAACTGAATAGCACCGTGGAGGTTTTAAGCATTATATAGTTTTGTTCTAGTCAGACAATGTTTAACTTGCACTCATAATGGGCTTGTAATTTAAGACAAAAAAAAAACATAAATAAGGCTGTAAATGAAATACATGTTAGCGAGGTGTATAAAAATTCTGTAAACTCTTCTTAAGATGTCCCTCACCATAGCAGTATAATGCATGGATATGATGAGAAATTTTCTGCAGCATATCAAATTATTATTAGCACTTTTTTAAATGTTAAAGGAGAAACAGTGGAGCCAACTATATTCAGTTTGGATTTTCCCCCCATTTATTAAGAGTAAAGCCTTTCCAAGTCCAAATTGTCTTATTAATAGAGAAGTATTTCCAAATAGAGATTTCAATGACTTAATCTGAATTTAGGACACACATGTCACCTTTTGGAAAAGAAGCAAATTGTTTTCTAAAGTCCAAATTGCAAGAATTCCAAAGATATAATCATGAAAATCATTTAATGCTGCAATACATACAGCATTATGTGTAAGCATAAAATGTAAGTCTACACTTTAATACACAGTCATCATCAAAACAACAGTGTCCTGTTTGAACATGTGTTGTCAAATCATGCTGTCTTCTACAAAATTAATTCAAAGTGAATTAAATAGCATGAGTCATTTGTTCAATAGGAAAAAGTCAAAATTTATTCTTGTATATTTGTCATGGACATTATTAAAGATTGTGCCAAATTGAAATTTAAATCAATCTTTCATAACAAGCTTATATGTAATGAATCTCTTTTCTCAAAGTTATTCATTTTTCCATGCAAAAATAATGAGATTACTAATACATTTATAAGAAATTTTATATTATTGTGATAGAGGGTCACATGTGAAAAATGCAGTTTGGAAACACTGGTTTAGAAAATATTAAAGTAAAGCTAATTACTATAAATGTATTTAGGAGATATTCACTGAGTTTCAATAGGACAAAAGAACCACTTCTTGTATTAATGTTTTGCTTAAAAATACATATATATTTAAGGATCATGTCATGTTTTTCCTGTCAAAGAAATAATACCCATGGAAAATAAATAGCTCTTACTATGCACAACCTTATTCTGAGTAAGTATTATATTTAATTATTGGCTGCCTGCCTAGGAACTCTCTGAGCAGTAAAATGGAGGTTAGTGTTTCCCTGACCTGTATTGGGCAAAGCTTTTAAGCTTTTGCTCTTACAGCTAAATAAATACAATATTTAAAATTCATATCCTTCTGATGTCACCTTTTATTTATCAGTCAAATAAGCGTGAGTTTGAGTAGTGTCAGTGTAAATATAAGCCAATTTGTTGACTGATGGGCTATATTAGCTAATTTATAAATTACCTATTTTGCAGATACATATGTATATTTATATTCGTATTTACTCATAAAATGCTGATTGTCATAGTTAAATTTCGAAGAGGAGATTTTAGAATATGTGCACATGTATATTCAAATGTGTGTACATATATACATATTTTACCTAAAATATTATTTCTAAAAGAACTTAACCTCACAATATTCTTTCTTGTTGCTCAATGGGACTGACTACTGGGTATTGGGGCTTAAGGCTGGAGGATATGTTTTAATCTACACTTTTCTCTGGTTTGTCTCCTTCTTATTACTTAATCAACCAATGAACCTCATAGAACTGTCAGTTTGGAAGGCAATAAACTGTGTATGGATTTTTCTTCTTCTTTAGGATTGAGAAAATCCCAATTATGGAGGCAATGAAAGAAACTTCCTATACCTAGTACTTTATTTCCTGACAATCAAAGTCATGTGCTAATGATGATCTCAGGCTTCCGGCTATAAATGTGAGACAGGGCTGACAAATACCCATCAACAGCCCTGAAAAACATTACGTGACAAGTTTTAGGATAAAACCTAAATTCCTAGCATAATTACTGAGCAACTAGGCAGTACACCATGTGATGTGGTTGTGACATGCCAAAGGACCAGTGTACCACTGACTCCCAAAGGTACTGATGTGTGGGGCATGTCGTTGATCAAAGAGTTCTGTTACATTTTAAAGAAATAAATTTATTGCTACTGGTCATCTGTCTCTGAAATCTTCCCACAAATGATTACAAGAGAATTTCCATTTGCAATTTCAAATGTACAAGATTTAAAAAGAAGACTCCACTGAGTTGTACAATTGGGTCCATTACATGTCAACTCTACTTTTAGCTAAGATAACAAGGAACACACATTAAAGCATAGGAATGATATTTCATCCAACAGGAGACATTGATGAAAGGAGTGGTTCAGACAGCTATTCAAAGAAATACAAATATTAAAACAATTAACAAATTAATCTTTATTGAACAGGCACTTTTTATATCAGTTCTCCTGTCCTGGACAGACT
>JAQZBX010040137.1:0-22776 GCA_029593785.1 Cabassous unicinctus | reverse complement strand
CCAAAGAGAAGAATTGTTGCATAAAAGATAAATTAATAAAGAAGGAGAAGAAAAAAAAAACATTCAAAAATAAAGAAATATATAGGAGCACAAAAATGAAAATTGACACCTTGAATTGTGCCAGAATTTAAAGAAGGATTTGAATAAAAGTTTTTGAATATTGATTTGTAATGATGAAGGTATAATGCTGTGATTATACCAAAACCCATTGAATGTACACTTTGGATGGATTGTATGGTATATGAATACATCTCAATAAAATTGCTAAAAAATTTTAAAAAATTTAAAAAAAGTAAACCATTAGAATGCAGCAAAAGTAACTGTGGGATTTCGTGGTGGCTTGGTGGTTGAGAGCCCAAAATTCGTTTCATAAAAAAGGAGGCGGCCCTGTTGTTTCTACAAAAACTCTAGGGGTTTTATTGATATTTTAAATAGTACTTTTCAGGAGCACTGAATCTTTAGCTGCTTAAAAGGAAACAAAGCCAGGGGTTAACATTTTCAAATGCTATTGCCTGGAATTATTCTCTCTTTTAGAAAAATAAAATTCAAGATGGCAGCTGCCAAGACTGAATATGGTTTTGGGAGGCAATATTCTTAATGCTGAATGTAGATATAATTGATCTGATAATGTGCAGTTTCATGAACTCCATTGATACATGATTTATGCAAGTGATTCTTCCCTTAATAGCCTTTGCCTACATTTGATCCTTTGGTTCACGATTCAAGCATTTGCAAATTTAAAGCCACCTGACTGTACAGTGACTGCAGTGTGTAACTCCTGTCTTGATCTGCCTGTACCTTGCTCTTAACATCAAATTTTCTGCTTTTCATTGTATCTGAGAAGGACCTTGTAGTTAGCAGCAGGTCAATAAACATTTGGTGGATAAGTGAATAGAAGAATGAATGAAATAGAAGAAACAAACCACTACTAATTCAAAATGCAAACTTTATGTATTTTTAATCTCTTAAAATACAAACCATGAAAACTGTTTTAATCACAGTTTACCTCAATTCAATTTACATAACAAAACTTTAAAGCCATTTAAGTTCTCTCTGCTTCTGCCTCACCTGTTCTCAGAATTTTATACATTCTCCTTCAGTCCTCCTGTGAGTTAGGTTCTCTGATTATCCCCATTTTACAAATGAGGAAAGTGAGGTACAAAACAATTAGCTTGCCTAACATTACCCAGATAGTACATACGTAGTCAGGATTTGAACCTGGCAGTCTGGTTCCAGAACCTTCTTAAGCACCAGCTACTCTGCCTGTATACCCTAGAACTTCTTGGAAAAGTGTCATTACCAGTGAAAGCTGGTATAAGATTTCAAATTTAATGAGTAAGGATTAGTTTTTAGTGTGGGAAAACTATCTGTGGGAGGAGGGGATGAGAAAGGCTGTGGAAATAGTTGACAACACAGGCAACAATAAGAAAATATTCCCTTTTATACCCAATTGAATGATAATGTGAATGCAGCCTGAAAAGCAATAGTTTTGAAAAGAGGTTATGTGATATCCTTCCCTAGTTAGGCTCCGAGAGCTAAGCTCTTGTTCTAGCTTCTCTTGTACCCTCCCTTGCAGAGCAGCTTCTGTCTTATGGTCCCATTTGCCCCACAGCATCTGTAGAGAAGGGGGCATCGCCTTTGGTACCCAGATTAGGCAAGTGAGCCCTGGCTCTTAGTGGGGTCACGGGGAGACCACGCACAGCCACATACACTGTCACCATCTCCACGTCGTCACCAGGATGGTGGAGGTGGCAGGGCTTCTTACAACTCGAACTTCTGTTAAAACTATTATAACCATTATTAGGAATGATAATTTTTCTGTAGGACTTATGCCCTAAGCATCGTAGCAAGGGCTTTCCAGCATTATTTCCTTTAATTCTCCCCAGTTGAGTGGAGGGAGCAGCCAGCTGATTTCAAAAGGCTGTCAGGAGGCGTTGTCATTACCCTTGGGCCTCGGCTATCCCCATTGCAAACTCGAAGTCTGAATGTTGCTGTTCGATCCTTACCATTTCCCCTCAGGGGTTTTCATTCACGAAATGAAAAATAAGAAGATGCCCTTCCCACATAATGACCCAGGTGTTTGGTTTTTAATTATCCTGAGACCTTTTCTAGAAATCTTCTGCCAGCAGGAGTCAACACTGGATTTTCCTTTGAAAGTGTCCTGTGAGCACCGTTCATCTTTTCTTCATGTGCGACTTGACTTTGTTGCCAACACATGGGAACTCCTAACTCCTGCCTTGCTTCTAAAGCTGCTTTATTTCTTTGCAGAAGGGCTCAGCTAGTGCGCTGATTCTTTTTCCGTTTGAAAACACAGCCCTGAGGTGCAGCCTTTCCTGATACGGCCCACGGCTTGTGGGGCTATTATGTGTATAATCAGCAAGGATGCACACTGCCCGGCCGTTTCCTGGAGGTCGCTCCTTTCACTTGGCATCCCCTTGTCTATTTGGAGAGTCTCACCAGTGCTCAGAGAATTCTCTGCCCAGGCAGTGCTTTCCGTTTGAAAATGAGGCAGAAATGGCCTCTTTCCCGGTACTAGCCCGCAAGCAAAATGGAGTCCAAGTTGAAAGCAGACGTTTTCTGAGCCAGAACCACACACAGAACAGCTTGTACTTCCGGTCACTACAGCACCCCGTCACAGGAATGCAGCCTCGGAGGAGCGCGACTTTCTTTTCCTGTCTCCCGAGAGGCTAGAACTCATTTTGTGAGCAAAAGAAATCTGCCCGTTTGAATTAATGCAATCATGGATCTAAATGGGTTTCCAATACGCCATGCAGCATGAAGACACTTGTTTTGCCGTAGGTGAGAATTTCAGTCACCATGGATTCCTTAATGTTCAGTGATTCCCAATGCTAAATCTGTATGAACTGAATAAATATTATTTGCCATGTTTCTCACCTTATAGTTTCAATTTCCTTCTTTATTCTTTCTTACAGTCAAGTACTTAATGTAGTTTCAGGGCACTAAGAATATCTAAGGACAAATGTGAGCCTGTGTATTTATTGTCCGATTCATGGAAATAAATAGTAAAATGCAAAACATGGGTCTATAAGCTCTAATAAACATTAATAATATAAGAAACCAGCTAATCTCTTTTCCTACATGCAGCTACCCAATGGCCTCCCTCTAAGACAGGTTTTTATTCATGAAAAGACGTACAACCAGTTCACTTTTCACTATTGAAGGATATGTTTAAACTCTAATAAAGAGATACCTGAAATACAAACCACTAAGCATGAACCATCCATCCCCTCTCCTTTGTCTGCCCCGTCAGTTTCATCAAGGGCTAGGAGATCCTTGAGTGAGTGAGGAGATGCCGTCATGGTGAATCAGCTAGTCCACACTGGACTGTAGCTCACTCAGTCCTGTTGTTGCAGACTTGAAATATCTCTACGGTATTGGATAGATTACAGTGGAAACAGAGAGAAAGATATAAAGATTTTCATCTGCAAGCACAACTATTGGATCTGTCATCTTTCATCAGTAGAAAACTGGGGGAAATCAAATACTTTGTTTTGTTTTAACCACCCAGAGAAGGAAGAGCGTAGAGTGTGGGAAACCAATATATCTTACTCCGACAACCTCTCCCTCTGGAGTGCGTAAGTGATCGGTGGCAGGCAAATTACTTTTCCATCATATTTGGCCCAAAACTACCCTGGTGAGTGAGGAGAAAGGGAATCATTTGATAAGGTTTGGAAAATAGCATCTGTTTTTCTTAGCCTTTCTGGATGAATTTATCAGGCATCCTATAATGTACACTTTCTGTTGAAAACTATGATAGAATACCCTGCATGGACGTAAAGCCTTTGGATATAAATCAGAAATCATGCACTGACTGTGCCATTGGAGGAGCCATGTTTACAGTCATGGGTTGAATCATCTGAAATGTTGAAATATTTTCTTACTGGGAAAAGAAGGCAAAATGGCTCTTTATACTTATGTAGAGTACTTCCCTGCTCCTTGAATTTGAAAGTCAACTTTGGTGTTCAAACACTCCCAGTTCTAAGATTCCGTGACTCTGAATTTAATTCTCATTCTTACTAATTCGTTTTGGCCAGGATGAACGTAGAGCTTACAGTATGTTAAGCATTAGATGAGGTGCTAGGGATAACTAAGACATCTTTTCCTGAGAAAAATAAACCAGGATATCAAGGGTGAGGAGCAAATACTGGTAGGCACAGTTAATAACTCACACTCATTGAAGCCTTACTGTTGTAAGCTTTAGATATATTGCTTTATTTCATCTTCCTGTCTATGAAGTAGATTCTACCAGGATGTCCATTACAGATGAGGAAATGGAGGCAAGTCACTTGCCTAAGGGAATCCTGCTGACATGTGAAGGAAACGGGATTTGAACTCAGGTATGCTGGCTCCTGAGTCCATGCTCAGAATCACAGTGATAGTCTAAGGCTCAGCAGATGCAGTGTTTGAACATGTAACCACTGGCTGTGGATGCACAAAGGAGAGACCCCTGGCCTTGCCCATGGCCGGTTTGGGAAGGTGGGCTTCAAGTTGGGGGGCCATGATCAGTCTCTAGCTGTGCATCAGTCTTTTCAGGGTGGTGACATGTTGATCAGAGATTTAAAAAGATGAGCAGGTGGCTGCTAATTGAACAACAAGACCCAGAGAGCAACAGAGGAGAGGGCACAGCTCAGCAAAGACCTGCAGTTGAGAAGTGGCTGGTAGGAGGGGTAGTGAGATGGGGGAGGAGCACCTGTTCTTGGGACCTGAGCAGCCTGACTCACCCTGGTGGTGATAGAGATGTTTAAGGTGTAGTATCTGTGAGCAGAGCTCATGGAAGCTATCGCACTGCCCCTTCACCGTCCAGGCCCTTCACGCCGAGCAATCTATTAATGAATCTATTAATTCATGCTTTAATTTGGAGTAAAAGCCATCAGAGTGCTGGATGATTAAGTACAAGCCAGGAAGAGGCGTGGCCTGAAGGCAAGATTATAGGCAATGAGAACAAAGGGCCTGTGTTTATGAACAGGAGCTTGGGTTTTCCCTTATAGAGATGGTTTTACAAAAATCAATATGGCAGCACTGGATGGAGAGCCTGGATTCGTTAGGGATAACACTCTAAATTTCACTTTCACAGCATTGACTGTCTTCTTGAATGACATATGGACATTTGATCTTCTCAACTCTCCTAATGAATAGTGACAACAATACAGCATATTGTTTTCATCAACATTTACAAAGGTTCTCTTTGCCAAGCTACTCAACAAAATTATTAAATAGAATAAAGCTGACTACTTGGGAGTTTCATGTCTCTGATTTTCTCTGTCTGTCTTTAGATAGAAAGATTCTGGCACCATGACACACAGCAGAAATAAAAGAGAGAGGCAAAGGAACTGCAAAATCCATAAAATAAATAACCATCTGTTAATAATTTATCTGACAAATATTTATAAGAGGACCTTGGCATGCTAAGTTTTGGACATTCAAAACGTACAAGTTTTTAGCCCTATGAAGCATGTACATATAATAGTTGAGTATAATTAGTAGTTCATTCAAAAGGCAAAAAATCAAATTCCAAAAGCATTTTTTGGTTTGCAAACATCACGCTGCCCATCATGTTAACAATCCTCTCTTTTAACAGGATCTGGAGACTGTCGAGGTGATCTTACGATTGTCCCTCATCTGACCTTATCCGAATGTTAGTTACATTAACACACTTGGCAAGGAAAGAGAGAATGAATGTTAGTTATATTAGCACACTTCAGTGGCAAGGAAAGTAGTTTGAGGTGGGATTGCTGAGCTCCAGAACTGCTTCAAGTTCCATCAAGGGCTTTTCTAGAAAAAGATGAAATTAGACTGATGATTTTTAACCGCTTTTGAATTGTAAGAGGATAATACTTAATTTTCCTCTCATGTCCTCCCACCTGCTACAGACTTGAGCTTTCAGAATGACACAGGCCATTCTGGTTGTAACCAGTGACAGCCCTGACCACCTACAACGGTTTCCCACTAGATCCATTTACCCGAATGCTCAAGGCAAGTCCTGTGGGCTGTTCCCTGCTCAGAAATATACTAATTAAACTACTCCATCAGAAAGGGCCAGACAAGCCTCACAAAGCAGTTACTAGTCTCTAAATCTTACTCGTAAAAGCTTTTGACTAATGTTTAGTTTAATTATTTACAATGAGACAAGGGTACTGTTACACTGCTGGGGTGATAAGAGCAGTGCATTTCCTAATGTTAGAAACAAGGCCAAATCCATTGTTCTCACTTCCTTTGCAGAACTTAGTGGACCTCATCCAGATTAGGAAAACACTTAGTTTGAAAGTTTGCCCTGGTAATATATACGGCAAATTAAAACAAAATGATTATCAAGTGCCTGGGTTTATTTTTCATTAATTCTACATAAATTAATGTGTAAGTAAATTTCTGTAACATCTATTGTACATATTTCATTTCAAAAAGAATAGAGATTTAAATAGAAAAATGTGTGAAAATATAAAGGAGTTCAAAGAAAGACAGAAATTTACCTGTAATTTTACATGTAGAGAAAGCTACTGCTAATTCTGCCGGGGAGGTCCCCCTTCCACTTCCGATACGTGTCTATGTTTATCATGAAATCACTTTCTTAGTTCATTTTGCAGTGAAAACTGGATTAGAAGAGGGTTGAGGCACAACGGTCACGTCCATATACTTTGCCCTCTAAATCCACATAAAATAGCATTGGAAGTTAACCACATTCTTTCCCTAAGGTAAAATTTTCTTTTATTGGAGAAGTTTCAGGGTAACAGAAAAATAAATGCAGAAAGTACAAAATTCCCATATACATCCCCCCACCCCACCCCACACTCACACACACACTTTTCCCTATTATTAACACTTTGTGTCAGTGCGGTACCTTTCTGACAATTGATGAAAAATGTTATTATAATTATACCATTATCTGTAGTCCACACTTTATATTAGAGTTCACTGTTTGTGTTTTACAGTCTTATGACTTGTTAAAAATTTTCCTAGTAACATATATACAATCTCAAATTTCCCCTTTTAACCACATTCAGATATGTATTTAAGTACTGTTAATTATATTCACAATGTTGAATATAATTCAACATTTTATAATAGATCTATTATACCATCTATTACAAAAACATTTCCATTGTTCCAAATACATTTAATGTAATTTTAAGTCTTAGCTCCCTATTTCCTAACCCTATCCCATCTCCTGGTATCTTGTATTCTATTTTCTGACTCGAGTTTTCTTATTCTAATTATTTCCTATCGGTGAGATCATACAATATTTGCCCTTTTGTGTCTGGCTTATTTCACTCGACATGATGTCTTCAAGGTTCATCCATGTTGTCACATGTATCAGGGAACTTCATTCCCTTTTATGGCTGAATAATATTCTATCGTGTATATATACCACATTTCCTTGAGCCATTCGTAAGTTGATGGGTACTTGGGTTGCTTCTATCTTTTGGCAGTTGGGAATAATGCCACTATGAACACTAGTGTGCAGATATCTGTTAGAGTTTCGACTTTCAGTTCTTTGGGGTATGTACCTAGAAGTGGGATTGCCAGGTCATATGGTAAATCTATACTTAACTTCCTGAGAAACTGCCAAACTGTCTTCCACAGCAGCTGCACAATTTTATATTTCCACCAGCAAAGAATGAGTGCTCTTTTTTCTCCATTTCCTCTCCAATACTTATAATTTCCTTTTTTTTTTTTTCATTTTAATAGTAGCCATTCTAATTGGTGTGAAATGGTATTTCACTGTGGTTTTGATTTGCATCCCCCTAATGGCTAATGATGTTAAGCATATTTCCATGTGCTTGTTGGCCATTTGTATGTCTTCTTTCGTGAAATATCTATCCAAGTCTTTTGCCCACTTTTATATTCGGTTCTTTTTGTTGTTGTTGTTAGGTTGCAGGACTTATTTATATATTCTGAAAATTATACCTTTATCAGATATGTGGTTTCCAAATATTTTCTCCCATTGTGTAGGTTGTCTTTTTACTTTCATGATGAATTCCTTTGATGCATTAAAGTTTGTAATTTTGATGAAATCCTATTTATTGATTTTTTGTTTTGTTGCTTGTATGTTGGGTGTGAAGTCTAATAAACCATTGGCCTAACTCAAGGTCCTGGAGATGCTTCCCCATGTTTTCTTCTAGGAGTTTTATGGTTTTGGTTCCTAGGTTTAGGTCTATGACCCATTTTGAGATAATTTTTGTATATGGTGTGAGGAAGGGCTCCACCTTCATTATTTGCATACAGATATCTAGTTTTCCAGCACTATTTGTTTAAGAGGCTATTCTTACCCCACTGAGTGGACTTGACACCCTGTCATAAATAATTGGCCATAGATGTGTTTATTTCTGAAATGGAAGGTAAATTTTTGAAGCTGCTTTGTCAACTAGATAATTCTTCCAACTTTCAGAATAAATCAAGGTCCTACAGCTTTGGCTCTGCCTTCCTCCCACTAATCCCCTGCCCCCCTTCATTCCCACTGCATTCACACTGCCATTGCCTTAGTTCATCGTTACTTTAGGAAAAATTTATAGCAATTTTGAATAGATCCACATCCATGCAGAACAGTGCCAGGCACATAAGCACTATATAAATGTTAGTCATTATGGGACTAATGAGGTCTCCCTATTTTCTATTATATTAAATGTTTTATAAAATCCGAAAATGGATAAATTTTAAATTTTATTAAATTTTGTCAAGTTCCTTTTCAGGATTAATGGAGAACAACATAAGATTGTTCTCTTTTTGTTTACTAATATGAATATTATATGGATATATTATCTAATTTTGAATGATTCTTGCACACCTGATATGAATCCCATTGTCCTGCACAATTCTGCTTGCTGATATTGTAACTGAAAAATTAACAGATGTGTTTTGACACACTGAATTGTATTTTAAGCAATTGCTTACCTTCTGATATTTTATAATGTACCCAAAAGAAAATACCAATAATTGTGATAGTTTACTGAATTATAGCCTTGATGCATGTTAGCCTTTTGAAATAGCCAGAAGCAGATCCTTTTAACGGTTGTAAATCACTGAACTGTAACCCAGATGCCTTTTAGTACTGGTGCTATGTTTTGAAACTTCATGACCATACCCAGTAACCGGAAGGTAATGAGACAACATGTTACTGTGCCCGCTTGAATCTCCTTATCTTATTTTACAACCCTGACGTGGGGTGCCCTTGCAAGTAGCCCCCTAAAGTCAGATGTCCTGGCACATAGCCCCTTGTTTATTAAAATGAGTCAGCCCAGGATTGACCACCCCAATTTCCTAAATTATCTTGCTAAACCAAAGCAGTTCTAATCACAGTTGGCCCACCTGACATATGCAATGGCTTAAACTTTAAACTAAGTAAACTAAGCATGTAATCAGTCTGCACATCTGCAATTAGACTGTCTCTTACCTCGTTATATTCTGAGCCTGCCTGCCTTTGCTGACTACTACAAAGCACTGTAAGTTGCCCCAGTTTGGGGAGACAGATTGATGACTAATAGATCTTATGTTCTTCTTACTTTGTGCTCAGCAATAAACTCTTTTTCTCTTTGGAACTCTGATATCACATAATTGGCTTTTCTATGCACATCCGGCAGAAAAACCTCACATTGATTGTTATCAATATTCAGTTTAAGATTTTTTGCATTGATAAGGTGTGAAATTGGTCTGCAGTTGCTTTTTTGTGTGTGCACTGTCTTTTTCAGTTTTGGGTGTGGATATTATGCTAGTGTCACAGAAAGAATCAAAAGCTTTCTTTTCTGTACCATGGTCATTGTAAAGAGCGTTGCCATTATCTGTTCCTTTGAGGATAGGTTGAATTCCCATGTGTGAAATTCATTAAATCTCGGGCATTTTGGGAGGGGCTGTTCTTTGAAAACTTATTTATGTTTCATTTATGGTAATTTTATTATGTAGAAAACTCTTTCTTGTGGTATTTTTATCTGGCTTTGGTATTAAGGTGATGTTGGCCTCAAAAAAGAGTTAGGAAATGTTACTTCCTCTTCAATTTTAGGAAGAGTTTGAGGAGTATTGATGTTAATTTTTTTTAGAATGTTTCATAAAATATGCTGGTGAAGCCACCTGGCCCTGGGCCTTGCTTTGTTGGAAGGTTTTTTATTACTGTCAATCTCTTTACTTGTTACTGGTCTGTTGAGATCTTCTATTTCTTCTTGAATCAGTGTCGGTGGTTTGTGTTTCTGGGAACTTGTCCATTTCATCTAGGTCATGAAGTTTGTTGGTGTACAGATGTTCACAGTCTCCACTGGCAATCCTTTTTATTTCTGTGCAGTCAGCGGTAATGTCCCCCCATTTCGTTTCTGATTTTGGTTATTTGCATCCTTGATCTTTTCTTCTTTGTCAGTCTGTCTACAGATTTGTCAATATTATTGACCTTTTCAAAAACCAGCTTTTGGTTTCATTGAGTCTCTATATTGTTGTTCTTTTTTTAAATTCTCTATTTCAAATATCTCTGCTGTTTTGATTGCTGAGATTTGATTTGATGAGATTAGGTCTCTGATTTGAGATAATTCTTCTACTTTACTGTAAGCATTTAGAGTTCTACATTTCCCTCTTAGCATTGCCTTTGCAGCATCCCACAGTTTGGGTATGTTGTGTTTTCGTTTCATTCACCTCAAGATAATTCCTAATTTCCCTGGTGATTTCTTTGATGAATTTGATGTTTAATTTCCACATATTTGTGAATTTTCCAGTTCTCCTTCTGTTATCGATTTCTAGCATCATCCCATTGTGGTCAGATAAGATTCCGATTGTATGCAGGATAGTTGAGAATTGTTATGCTTAATTGTATGATTGTATGATTTCAATATTTTTAAATTTATTGAGACTTGTTTTGTGACCTAACATGTGGTCTCTCCTGGAGAATGACCCATGTGCACTGGAGAAGAATGTATACTATGCTGCAGTTGGCTGAAGTGGACTCTGTATGTCTCTTAGGTTTACTTGGTTAATAATATAGTTCAAGGTCTTCTGTTTCCTTAATGATATTCTGCCTAGGTATCCTAGCCATTATTGAAAGTAGTGCGTTGAATTTTCCTACTATTAATGTAGAACTGTATATTTCTCCCTTCACATCTGTCAGTATTTGCTTCATGTATTTTGGGGCTCTGCCATTAGGTGTATATATAATTTTAATTGTTATGTCTTGTCGAATTAAGCCCTTTATCAGTTTGTAGTGGCCTTTTTTGTCCCTCATAATACTTTTTTACTTAAAGTCTCTTTTATCTGATATAAGTATGGTTACCCCAGCTCTCTTTTGGTTTTCCATCCTTTAAATGTTAACCTCCTTGTGTCTTTGAATTTAAGGTGAGTCTCTTATAAACAACATGTAGCTATTTAATATATAGCTAGGGTCATGCTATTTTATCCATTCTGCAAATCTCCACTTTTTGCCTGGAGAGTTTAATCCATTTATGTTTAAAGTAAGTACTGTTAATGCGGAACTTTCTTCTGCCATCTTGCCATTTGGACTTTGTAAGTGCTATACATTTTTTAATTCCTTAATTCATATTTATTTGGTTTTTGGTAGTGTACCATTTTGAGTCCCTTCTCATTTCCTTCTGTAAATATATTTTTCAGAAATTTACTTTGTGGTTAGTGTGGTGGTTTGAAGCTATATGTACCCCATAAAAACATGTTCTTAAACTTAATCTATTATTCTGGGTGTGAACTCACTTTAAGTAGGATCTTTTGATGGGGTTACTTCTGGTGTAGCACACATCACTGAGGATGAGTCCTAATCATATTACTTTAGTCCTTTATAAGCAGAATGAAATTCATTCAGAAAGAGAGAAAGTCACGGAGGGAGCAGCCAGAAGCTTAACATCAATAGAAGCTGGAAGAGAAGGGATAGAACAGGAGATACTGCCATGTGCCTTGCCATGTGACAAGCTAAGGACCAAGGATCGCCAGTAGCCAGTCCCAGAATGCCACAGTCTTTGGGGAAAAAACATAACCTTGATGATGCCTTGATTTGGACTTTCTTTAAGCCTCAAAGCTATGAGATAATAAATTCCCATTGTGAAACCCAACCTATTTCATGGTATTTGCTTGAGCAGTGCAGGAAACTAAAACAGTAAACATGACACTAAATTTAACATCCTAAATCTATAACAATCTCATTTGATTTGATACCAACTTAATTTCAATAGCATACACATACAGTGTTTCTGTATCTTTCCATCCTCCCACTTTTTTGTTTTACTTCTTACAAGTTATACATTTATACATTGTACATCCAAAACCACAGATTTATCATTACTTTTTATGCGTTGGCATCTTAAAAACTGTGAGACCTAAAAAGTGGTGTTACATACCAAACATATAATACAATAGTACTGGCATTTCTAATTACCAATATGGTTATCTTTACTGGAGGTCTGTGCTTCTTTATTCCACGTTTGTCCGCTGTATAGTGTCCTTTTCTTTCAATCTGAAGTCCTCCCTTTACCATTGCTTGTAGGGCAGATCTAGAGGTGACAAACTACCTCAGCTTTTGTTTATGTGGGAATGCCTTCATCTCTTTCACATTTATGAAAGACAGTCTCACCAGATGTAAAACTCTTGGTTGGCAATTGTTTTCTTTCAGTGCTTTAAATATTTCATCCTACTGCCTTCTTGCCTCCATGTTTCTGATAAGATATCAGCCTTTAAACTTATTGGGGCTCCCTTGTACATAACACATACCTGCTTGCAAAGCGCTCTCCTTGAACGTGGCATTTGACAGTTTGACTACTGTGTGTCTGGGCATGAGTGTCTTTATGTTTATTCTGTAGTATTCATTGGGCTTGTTGAATCTGTATATTCATATTTTTCAGTAAATTTGACAAGTGTTCTGCCCTTATTTCTTTGAATATTCTTTCTTCCTCATTCTCTCTTTCATCTTCTTCTGGGACCACCATAATGCGTGTAATGATACGCTTGGTGGTGTCCCACAGGTCTCTTAAGTGCTCTTCACTTTTTTTTCACTCTTTTAACTTTCTGCTCCTCAGCCTGAATCATTTCAATTGCATTTTTTTTAGTTCACAGATTCATTCTTGTGTCATCTCTAATCTGCTATTGAAACTCTCCATGAAATTTTTCACTTCAGTTATTGTGGTCCGCAACTCCATTGTTTCTGATTGGTTCCATTTTTTAATTTTTATCTCTTTATTGAGGCACTCATATTGTTCATTATTCATTTTCTTCATATCCTTTAGTTCCTTCTCCATGTTTTATTTAATCTCCTTAATCATATTGGGGATCTGTTTGTTTGTTTTTAAGTCCTTTTCTGGTGTTCTTCATTGATGGTTTCTGGATTTTTATCTTGTTCCTTTGGGTGGGCCATCATTTCTTGTTTCTTTGTCTTATAATCTTTGTTGAACACTGTACATTTTAATATTTTCAAGTGTTAAGTCTAGTATTTATTCCCTGAGCTCTCTGATCCTTAAGTTTGTATCCAGCTAGTGATATGGCAGGGATTTCCTTGAGTGCCAGGAACTAACAAAAACAAACCAAAGCAAAAAAAAAAATCACCTTTCACAGTCTTTGCAAATAAGCTCTGTGTTGGACAGCACTCTCCGTGGGAGTTTAGCCCTCCTATTAAGAACAGCCTCAGGCAAAAGTGAAGTGTGGGGTCCTTTCCTTCATTTCTGAACCTCTGTCTTATCCACGGCTTGTGCTCACTCATGGCCATAGAAATTCCCCCAATTTATAGGAATTTGAATGTCCTATCAACTTTCTGTGAAATAGGCATTCTCCCCTCTGGCTGTGTTGTATTTCTTAAGGCAGGAAATCCTTTGCCCAGACCTCTTTGACTTAGTTGTTTCTTACATTGCAAGCAGTCTACAAGCTGCTGTTGCCTGCAGGGCAAGGTATGGGAGGCAAAGTTTCCTGGTTCAGGCTTTCATGCTGCCACCAGATAGAATGGCACGAACATACAGGCACCCCATTATTCACATGGGTGTTACTCAGCTCCCCCAGAACAGGGCCAGGGATCCACAAAGGGAGTGCAGGCTGGCTCCACACCACACCAAGAACTTCTACTGGTGTTAAAGCTGCATTTTCTTGATTCAGCACTTGCCCAGTTACTGCAACCTTTTAACTCAAAACCAGACTTTTGAAGAAGATGGCTCTGTCGATTTTTGTTAGTTGTTCAAAGTTTATAAGGGGACAGCTTATGCTGCCATCTTGGTCAACTGGATATCTTAGTAGATATTTTCCTGTTCCCTCTAAAATAATAGTAAGACATTGAAGATAAGTGTCATCATAAATTTGAGCTAATAAATTTTTGCCACTAATAAATGGCTAAATAAAAATCATCAAAAACTATATTTCTTTTTTTTTTCCAGATAACCAGCTTAGCACATAAATATTTTGAAATAAGCAAGTTGTGGAGGGAAAAGAACAAACATTTATGGAACACTTACTGTATGGCAGCCTTTGTGTTAGGGAATTTATACATGCTATTTAATCCTCATAATAGCAAGGAGAGTTACATATTACTGAATTCATTATACTGCTGAGGAAACTAAGATTCAGAGAGTTCCAATATTTGCCAAGGTCACACTGCTAAAAAGACATAAAATTACAATTTGAACCCCACCTTATCTGGCTCCAAACTCTGTGACAGTTCTTTTTAAAAAGATAATAACTTTGTTTTTGGAATTACTAAAATAAACATTACATGTTATTAAAAATTAGAGAATAAAGAAATAAACGACTTAGAAGGATAAATATATCCATAATTCCACACCCAGAGGAACTACTGTTAATTGTTTGACATACATTTTGCAGCTTATGTTCAATGCATATGCTAAGATACACTTGGATTTCTATTGCTTTCATTTACTTTCTCTTCTTTCTTTCATACCTTTCCGCTTTCTTCTTTGCTTTTCTAAATGAACTACAGTATCCACACTGTTTTACAACTTGCTTTTTCTTTTTTACTTGGCTATTTACTGTCTTTACTGTCAAACTTCTTTTTAATGGCAATAAATTAATGAAACATAATTTATCATAGTTAACCAGTCCCTACTGAATGCACATTTTGGGTCATTACAATTAAGGTTTCAATACACACTTTTGTATATTTCTCTTTATTTATGTATACAGGTATTTTTGTAAGATAAATTACCAAACCTAAAAATTTCTGGTACATAACTTAAGTATGAGTATATTAAATTATTAATGATATTGCAATATTGCTTTCCAAAAAGGTTTTACCAATTCATATTCCTGTGGCATCATATGGGAGTGCCCCTTTTCTATGGTCCCAGCCATTATCTGTAAGCCCTAATCAGAGGGGAGGGATATCAGATAAGGAAACTGGGGCACAAAGATTAATTTGCTATCCCCAAATCAGCACATCTAGGGAGAACCAGAGCAGTAGTTAGAATTTGGCAGTATGTCCCCAGAGTCCATGTTCTTAACCTACAAGCTGTATTTCTATTTTATACTTATTTTCTTCTAAGGAAGTTGATTCCACCTGTTGTTCTAATGCAAGTTACCTAGCAAAGTCTACTAAGAAGTCATGAGGAACAGAATAGGAGAAAATATTTGGAAATCATATATGTGATACAGATTTAATATCCAGAATATTTAAACTACTCCTATAACTCGACAAGAAAAAGGCATACAACCCAATTTAAAAACTGGGAAAAGACTTGTACAGATATTTCTCCAAAGAAGATATAAAAATAGCCAATAAATACATGAAAAGATGTTCAATGTCATTAGCCATCAAGAAAGTGCAAATCCAAACCACAATGAAATACCATCTCACATCTACTAGACTGGCTACTATTCAAAAAAATGGAAACTAACAAGTATTGGAGAGGATGTACAGAAATAGGAACACTCATACATTGTTGGTGGGAATGTAAAACAGTGCAGCCACTGTGGAAAGGTTTGGCGATTCCTCAGAAAGTTAAGTATACAGTTACCACATGACCTGGCAATCCCACTTCTAGGTACATACCCAAAAGGATTATAAGCAGGAACTCAAACAGATATTTGCACACTAATATGGCTCCCTTATTTCTCAAGAAGCCCCAAATATATGTTTGTGGAAACTGGGAGCACTGAGGAACGCAACAACTCACTCTTCAAGGCTTCTTAACAAAGGAGTGAATGATGAAAGCCGTGCATGTTTCCTTGTGGTCCTAAGCAAAGTGAAAAACCAAGATGACTGGATTGGGGTCAGAAAATATATTTGAGTTTAGCTTAATTATGAAGAAGTAGATGGTTTTGTTTCTACTCCAATAAAATTCTGAATCTTTTGGCTACTCACAGAGATATACCACTTATGTAAGAATATTTGCAAAGGGTGATTTTCAGTATGTAATCACAGTTTCTGAACTATGTATATATGTACATATATACATACATATATAGGTGTATATGTATATATATATATTATATAATTATTGAAAGCATATGTTAGAAATGTTTCAAGGACTAAGAGCCATAAATTGAGGTAATAGAAATAGACAGGTTAAACAATTGTTCCAAGCTGGCACATTGGCTCAAGAAAATGTAGTATTCATCAATATGGCAGTTTGGATTCATTTGCAAGTTCATGGCTTGGTATTCCAGTCTTATTACATTTTTTTTAATATTAAAATTCTACAACACTTCAAGGGAACCATAGCAAATTCCAACCTTCCAGCTATTAGAGAATGGAAAAAAATATATATGTATAATTTATTTAAGATGTGTCAACCACTGCAATAATTCATCATATGAGAAATAACCATAAATAGCACATCATCATTGATAGGAAAGATAAGTGATTAATCCACATTGAACCATTTAGCCAATATTTTGGTTAGGAAAGGAATTTCTTTGGGGATTCACTGAATAAAAGGAGGTTTTTCAGAAGAAAACAAATGGTTTTGCAGCTTAAGTGCTTCTATGGTGGTTAGTGCCAAATGGATCTGATAAGTGTAGAATTCTCTGAGGGCATTTATTGTTAAGTACTGTATTTATACAGAACAGACAATACCCTTGATCGTCCATTAATTTTATTTGCAAAGAGATTCTTTGGTGGGAATTGTCTGAAATTTGTACTTCTGTGTCTTCCCTATGAATACATAGGACAAGCTACCTCAGCCAGATAGTAGTTTTTTGTTTATCTTTTCTTTGTTTTCTTTTTAAAAGAATAAAATTAATTTGATTCTTTAACCTGCTTTAACTCCTTTACCTCTAACTCTTTGGTCAAGACCAAATTAGAACCATTTTGTACGTTACTATTTTTTTCACTTTTAAATTATCTGGGGAATTGGTTTATAGACCCAGTCTCAATGTTGTTATGGTACTACATGGGGAAAGAATTACAACTGTTGGAACAGGATCCCCAGGATTTTAATAGAATAAAATATCTTTTATGGCTATGAACCAAAATATAATTAATACAAAAATATTATGGAAAAAATTCCACTAACATAGTTTAATAAATCTTTCCATATATAATATCCTTTTTATTATATCTATCTTATCTATGTCATTTAAGTTATTTCTTTAGAGAAGTTGTGGGTTTCCAGAAAAATCATGCATAAAATACAGGATTGTCATATATCACCCCATTATTAACATCTTGCATTGTTGTGAAACATTTGCTGCAATTGATGAAAGCACATTTTTATAATTGCATTATTAACTATAGTCCAAAGTTTCACTTGGAGTTCACTGTTTTTGTTGTGCAGTTCCATGGATTATATTTTTAAATTTTTATTCTAATAACATATATGACCTACCCTTTCCCTTTTTAACCACATTCAAATATTTAATTCAGTGTTGTTAATTACATATGCAGTGTTATGCTACCATCACTACCATCCATTAATAAAACTTTCCCATCTTCCCAAATAGAAACTATGTACATTTAAGCTTTCACGCCTTATTCCCTACTCTGACCTTGTCCCATGGTAAACTGTATTCTAGATTCTGACTCTATGAATTTGCTTATTCTAATTATTTTATATCAGAGAGATCATACTATATTTTTCCTTTTGTGTCTGACATTTCACTCAATATGATGTCTTCAAGGTTCATACATGTATTCATATGAATCAGAAGTTCATTACTTTTTACAGCTGAATAATATTCCATTATATGTATATATCACATTTTATTTATCTATTCATTGATTGATGGGCACTTGAGTTGCCTCCATCTTTTGACAATTGTGAGTGGTATTGCTATGAACACTGGTGTGCAAATATCAGTTTGAAGCCCTGCTTTCAATTCTATTGGGTATATATGTAGAAGTGGGAATGCCAGGTCATACAGTAATTCTATACTTAACTTTCTGAGGAACTGCCAAACTGTTTTATTTAGCAGCTGCATCATTTTACATTACCATCAGCAAGGAATGAGTGTTTCTATTTTTCTACATCCTCTCCAACACTATAATTTTAAGTTATTTTTTTTAACAGTAGCCATTCTGGTGGATGTGAAATATTTCATTATGCTTTCATTTGCATTTCCCTAATGCCTAATGATGTTGAGCATATTTTCATATGATTTTTGGCCATTTGTATATCATCTTTGGAGAAATGTCTGTTCAAGTCCTTTGCCCATTTATTAATTGGTTTGTTTGTCCTTTTGTTGTTACATTGCAGGATTTCTTTCTGTATTCTAGATATTAAACATTTAACAGATATATGGTTTCCAAATATTTTCTTCTATTGTGTAGGTTATCATTTTACGTTCATGAAAAAGTCCTTTGAAGGACAAAAGTTTTAAATTTTGATGAGATCCCATTTATCTATGATTTCTTTTGTTGCTTGTGCTTTGGGTGTAAATTCTAAGAAACCATTTCCTAACACAAGGTACTGAAGATGTTTCACTACATTTTCTTCTAGGAGTTTTATAGTTCTGCATCTTATATTTAGGTCTTTGATCCACTTTGAGTTGATCTTTGTATATGGTATGAAGTAGAGGTCCACCACCTTCATTCTTTTGCAAATAGAGATCCTATTATCCCAGCACCATTTGTTGAAGAGACTATTCTTTCCCAGTTGAGTGGTCTTTGCCCCTTGTCAAAACTCAGATGGCCATAAATGTGAGGGTTGACTTCTGAAATCTCAGTTTTATTTCATTGGCCTGTATGTCTGCCCTTGTGCCAAATACCATGCTGTTTTGACTACTGTGGCTATGTAATAAGTTTTAAGATGGGAAAGTATGAGTCCTTCAACTTCGTTTTTCTTTTTGAAGATGGCTTTGCCTATTCAGGAACCCTTACCCTTCCATATAAATTGGCTTTTCCGTTTCTACAGATAAAGTTGTTGCAATTTTCATTGAGATTGTGTTGAATCTATAAGTCACTTTAGGTAGAATTGATATCTTAATACTATTTAGGCTTCTAATCCATAAACATGGAATGTCCTTCCATTTATTTAGCTTTCTTTGATTTCTTTTAACAATGTTTCATAATTCTCTTTGTACAAGTCCTTAACATCCTTGATTAGATTTATTCATAGATATTTTATTCTTTTAGTTGCTATTGTAAATGGATTTTTTTTTTCTTGATTTCTTCTGATTGTTCATTACCAGTGTATAGAAACACTACTGATTTTGGGGTGCAGATTTCTATCCCACCACTTTGCTGAATTCATTTATTAGCTATAGTAGCTTTTTGTGGGTTTTTCAGGATTTTCTATATACAGGATTATGTCATCTGCAAATAGGGGAAGTTTTATATCTTCCTTTCCAATTTGGATGCACTTTATTTCTTGTTCTGCCTAATTTCTCTTGCTAGAACTTCCATTACAATGACAAATAACATCTGTGACATTGGGCATCCTTTTCTTGTTCCTGATGCTAGAGGGAAAGCATTCACTCTTTCATCATTTAGTATAATGTTGTGGTGGGTTTTTCATATATGGCCTTTATCATGTTTAGGGCATTTCCTTCTTTTCCTAGTTTTCTAAGTGGTTTTTACCAAGAAGTGGTGCTGCATTTTGTCACATGCCTTTTCTGCATCAATTAAGATGATCATGTGTTTTTTCCTTAGTTCTGTTAATATGATGTATTACTTTAATTGATTTTCTTATGTTGAACTACCCTTGCTTATCTGGGATAAATCCCTCTTGATAATGGTATAAAATTCATTTAATGTGCTGTTGGATTTAGTTTGCTAGTATTTTGCTGGGGATTTTTGCATTTATATTCATAAGAGATATTGGTCTGTAATTTTCTTTTCTTGTGGTATCTTCGACTCATTTTGGTATGAGGGTGATGTTGGCCTCTTAGAATGAATTAGAGGATGTTCCCTCCTCTTCAGTTTTTTGGATGGTTTGTGCAGGATTGATTCTTCTTGGAATGTTTGGTAAATACCCCTGTGAAGTCATCTGATTCTAGGCTTTTCTTTTGGGGGAGGTTTTTGATTACTGAGTCAGTCTTTTTACTGGGGAATTGATTTTTTGAGATCCTCTATTTCTTCTTGAGTTTTGTAGGTAGTTTGTATTTCAAGGAGTGTGTCCATTTCATCTAGGTTATCTAATTTGTTGGCATAGAGTTGTTCATAGTATCCTCTTATATGTTTTTATTTCAGTGGTATCAGTAATAATGCTCCCTTTTCATTTGTGATTTTACTTATTTGTGCTTCTATCATTTATTCTTTGCCATTCTAGCTAAAGATTTGTTGATTTAATTGATCTTTCCAAAAAGAACCAACTTTTGGTTTTGTTGATTCTCCATCTCATTGATCTCTTCTCTAATCTTTGTCATTTCCTTCCTTCTGCTTGCTTGGGGTTTTGTTTGCTCTTCTTTTTCTAGATCCTCCAGGTATCCTGATTTGAGATATTTCATATATTAATGTAAGCATTTAGAACTATAAATTTCTCTCTCAGCATTGACTTTGCTCCATCCCATAAGTTTTGGTATATTGTGTTTTTATTTTCATTAGGTTCAAGTTACTTCATGATTTCCCTTATGATTTCTTCTTTGACCCCCCTATTTGTTTAAGAGTTCATTGTTTAATTTTCACATACTTGTGAATTTTTCATTTCCTCCTCCTCTGTTATTAATTTCTAGCTTCATTCCATTGTGGTCAGAGAAAAAACATTGTATGATTTCAATATTTTTTAATTTATTGAGATTTGTTTTATGTCCTAAGATATGTTCTATCATAGAAAATGACTCATGTGCCCGTAGGAAGAATGTTTATTCTGTATGCTGTTGGGTGAAGTGTTCTACCTGGTTTATAGAATCAGTCAAGTCTTGTATTTCCCTATTGATCTTCTGTCTCAAAGATATTCATGGTATACTTTTGTCCATCTTTTCACTTTCAACCTACTTATGTCTTTGAATTTAAGGTGTGTCTCTTATAAACAGCATATAGTTGGGTCAAGCTTTCTTATCCATTCTGCCAATATCCGCCTTTTGCCTGGAGACTTTAATCCATTTATGTTTAAAGTAAATACTGGTAATGTAAGACTTTCTACAGCCATTTTGCTATTTGTCCTTTGTAAGTATTATAATTTTTGTCCCTTTATTTTTCCATTAATGGCTGCTTTCATATTTATTTTATTTTTTGTGTTATACCATGATGAGTCCCTTCTCATTTCTATTTGGATATATTTTTCATATATTTTCCTTGTGGCTACAATGGGGTTAAAATTTATCACCCTAAATGTAATATATATATATATCACATTTAATTTGATACCAATTTGACTGCAATATCATGCTCATACACTGTTTCTATACCCCTACTTCACACCACCTAATTTTTTGGACTTGTTAAATATTATGTCTTTGCACATTTTATATATTATTCTATATATTTATCATTACTTTTTATGCATTTGCATTTTAGGACCTTCAGGGAGTAAGAAGTGGAGTTACATAGCAAAAAATAAAATTCAGTAGTATAGGCATTTATATTTACCCACATGGTTGCTTTTACTGGAGGTCTTCTTTCTCTATACCTCTTTGAACTACTCTCTAGTGTCCTTTCCTTTCAGTCTGAAGAACTCCTTTAGAATTGCTTGTAGGACAGGTATTTATCTGTCCTCAGCTTTTGTTTATCTGGAATGTCTTACTCTCTCTCATTTTTTTTAAGAAGTTGCTAGATATACAGCTTTTGGTTGGCAGTTGTTTTCTTTAGGATTTTAAATATTTCATCCCACTTTGTCTGGCCTCCATGGTTTCTGCTTCTTATCAGCACTTAATCATATTGGGGCTCCCTTGTACATAACATTTAGTTCTCTCTTAAAGCTTTTCGAGCTCTCTCCTTGGCCTTTGTCAGTTTGACTACTGTGTGTCTGGGTGTGGTTGTCTTTGTGTTTATACTATTGAGGTTCGTTGGTATTCTTGTATGTGCATATACATGTCTTTTGCTAAGTTTTTGAAGTTTTCTATCAATATTTTTTGAAATATTCCTTCTGTCCTCTTTTTTCTTCTTCTTCTAGGATTCCCATAATATGGATACTGGCATGCTTGATGTTGTCCCGGAGGTCTCTTAGGCTATTGTCATTTTGTTTAATGATTTCTTCTTTCTGCTTCTCCACCTGATTCATTTCAACTGTCTTGTCTTCAAGTTCATTGATTCTTTCTTCTGCCTGCTCCAGTCTGCTTTTGAAACCCTCTTGGGATTTTTTTTCAGTCCAGTTATTGTGGTCTTCAACACCAGCAGTTCTGATTGGTTACATTTAAAATGTTATATCTTTATTGCGATGTTCATATTGTTCATTTATTGTTTTCCTGATGTCTTTTAGTTCATTCTCTGTAATTTCTTCATCTCCTTGAGCATACTAAAGAACTTTTTTTTTTTTTTTT
>JAQZBX010040136.1:0-22770 GCA_029593785.1 Cabassous unicinctus | reverse complement strand
GAACCCGGGGCCTCTCATATGGTAAACGGGTGCTCTATCCATTGCGCCACACCTGCTTCCTGCCGTGAGGTTGCTGCATCAGCCCACCGCACCGCTCAGGCCAGCGTGCCCTCACAAGGAGGCCTCAGGACGAGAACCCGGGCCTCCCATATGGTAAACGGGGGCTCTATCCACTGAGCCACACCCGCTTCCCCATTCATGACTTCTAACCTCTGACTTGCCCTTAGCAACCACCTGTTAACTCTTTCACCATCTTTAGTCCCTACTCTTATTGTTTTAATAAAAACGACTAATCTCCACCTTTTCCCACTAGTCTCCTTCTACCAACACTTTTCTCATTCTCAGAAAGCCATCTTGTCTCCTGATCTATCACGAAAATTGGGACAATTAGGAATGAGCCCTCTCAATATCCTGTCCCTTCATACAAGTTTATTTTATATTCACACAAATCCTTGCCTCCTTCCTCCAGTATCAGAGGATGAGGTATAGGTCTTAGAGCTCAAAACAAACACCATTCCCTCCTACCTCTTCTGGGGCCTTCCACCTTTATTTCTCTTTTTTTTCCACTTTTCCCTCTTTCCGTTCAACCTGCTTTTGGAGAAAAAAAAAATCTTACTTTTTAGAATGGTGTGATGGTTAGGCTAATGTGTCAACTCGGCCAGGTAATTGTGTCCAGGTGTTAGGTCCAGCAAGCATTGGGCTATTATAATACAAGAGCATTTATGGACTTCGATCACCAGTGAGTTTACTGCATGGATGGCTGATTACATCTGCATCAATCAGGGAGATTGCATCAGCAATGGGTGACACTTTTATCCAATCAGTTGAATGCCTTAAAAGGCGAAGTGATTTCAACATTCAGAGACAATTTCCCAGCTCGTCTTTGGACAGCCAACTTCTCCCAGAAACTCAAGGACCTTTCATCAGACTTTCATCGGAGCCCCTGGCTTGCAGCCTGCTTGCGGAACCTGGATTTGTGTATCCCCACGGTCACATGAGAGACTCTTATAAAATCTCATATTATTTACAGACATCTCCTGTTGATTCTGTTTCCCTAGAAAACCCTGACTAATACAAATGGTTATGGATTTATAGAAAAATTGAGATGATAATATGGAGAATTTCCATATAGCCCACGCACAGTTTCCCCTATTATTAATAGATATGCCTTTTTATGCTTCTACATGTAAGGTAGTCTTACATTGGTGTGGTACATTTGCTAAAATTAATGAACCAATATTGATACATTATTATTATTAACTAAAGCCCACACTTTATTCAGATGTCTTAGTTTTTATTAATGTCCTTTTTCTGTTCTAGGATACAGGATACCATATTACATTTAGTCGTCATTTGTAAAAGTCTTATTTCCTCAGACTTTTTTGTTTATGATGACTTTGACGGTTTTGAGGAGTACTAGTCAGGTATTTTGTAGGATGTCCCTCTATTAGGATTTGTCTCTCGTTTTTCTCATGATTAGGCTCAAGTTATGGGTTTTGGGGATGCCTTCAGCCCACATTTCAAGTCTAAAAAGGCCCTCCCTTCACTCCACATGCCCATAAGCTCCATCGATCTTTTCCTTGTCAATCAAACTTACAGATGAATAGTCTGCACTCACAGGTTCTACTCCTCCCCCTCCCATTTACCTCTCAACCTACTACCGTCTGGCTTCTGTCCAACCAATTGTATTACAGCCACCCTTTCTGACACCATCAATGCTCCCCTCCCCCACTTATCTGCCATGTTTGATTTCTCCTTCTGAATCTCATGTGACTTCTCAGTTGTATTTGACACTCCTGGTTATTCCCTCCTTGTGACACTTACTCCATTCCTTTGGATTCAAAGACATTGCACTTCTCTTCATTACTTGGTGACTATTTCTTCTCTGTCTCCTTTTAGGGCTCCTTTCTCAAAGGCCACATCTCAAGTGTTCATGATTTCACAAGATTCTATCTGCTCACTCCAAACTTCTCACTGGAAGATTGTGTTGCAATCTTATGGATAACCATCTCCATAGTTTGCTGATTCCCATATCTGCATCTTCTTCCCAGACCTCTACCCAAAGTCTCAGATTCATTTATCCAGATGTATGCTGGACAGCTCCTCTTGGAAAGTACTATAGGGATCTCAAATTACCTATATATGAAACTGAACTCATAATCTTCACCCTAAATCTGTTTTTCCTCCTGTGCTTTCAGTTGATGGCCCTTCCATTCCCTGAAGCTATAAACCTGGTGATCATGTCTGAATCCTCCCTTTTCATATAGATAGACCCATTACTACTTTACTTCCTAAATATCACCTTAATCCATCCTCTCCTCGCTTTTCTATCCTTTTATCTCCTTTCATGGCACCTCATCATCATTCACCTGAATTACTATGGCAGCATTTGAAACTCGTCCTCCTGCTTCCAGTCTTAATCTTTGTGCCTTTTAAAATCTGTTCCCCCCATTACGATCCAGGTGTCTATATATCAGTAATTAGAAGAAGGAAGCCATTCTCCCCACTTCCTAAACAGAGACTTGGGAAGAGGAAAGGTTTTTGTGTAAGAATTTATCTGAAACTAGGAAGATGTAGGATTAGAAATAAATGGGACTCTCATCTCTCCCAGAAAAACAGCTAGAGCACCAGCAGAAAAGACCTGGAAAAAAATCTAGAGTTTAGGATACCAGGAATAGGCTGGTCATTGCCCAGAAGAGAGAGGGGCAATGGAAAATAATCTTGATGGAAATATGGTGAGTGTACACTACAGCTGCAGCCACCAGCACCCTTCCCCTACTGTAGGAGCAGAAAATTTTGAATTCTCTTGTGTCAGGCCAGGAGCTACAGACAAAGGGATCTACCTCCCCCAGGAAAGGGGAGAGAGAATGAAGCACCCTAAGACTGATTCAGCCTTTGGCTGACAAGTTTGGTCTGCTGTGTACCAAGAGCCCTCCCAGGCTGGATGGGGCTGTGTCATTGTTTGCCCTGGGAGTTGGCTCTGGATGAAAGAGATCCAACCCTCTCATTCACCCTCCCTACTGACCAGGACTGGTTGTTGAGGATGCACAGGGGAGTGGAATTATTTGCTACCCAAGAAAAGGGAGGGGGCTGCCAGCAAAGGTTGGAGAACATCCTCTGAGAAAGTTTGAATTGCCAGACTAGAATAGTCTCCAGGCAGGACTCTCTGTCACATAGTTGCAGTTGATATTGGAGCAAAAACTCTCTGAGCTGGATTTGAACAGAGAGAGCTGTCTGAGATCACCATCTGCTGGCCAACAGAGAAAGTACATGTGGGGAAATTAAATAAGTAAGAGGCTTTTTCCAGCCTTTACAGCCTCCCTCCCCAAAGCCCTTGAAAGCAAGCTTGCAACCCCTTATTGGGTCCATGGCTCAGATTTGAGCAATTAACAGGGGCAATCCTAAAGACCCAGAACAGGTAGAACCAAGAACCAAAAAATGGCAGTAACACACAGCCTCTTGCAACTAAATCCCTATGAAAGACAGGGAAATTGAGTATCAGAGTAAACTCACCATCATAATCAAATGCCTAGACATCAGTAAAAAATTACAAGCCATTCTAAGAAATAGGAAAAAATGTCCCAAAGGAATATATCAAAGCCCCAGATGAGACACAGAATTTGATAACTAATCATTGAGATTCATACAAATTTCCAAACTCAAATTAATGAGTTGAAAGACAATATGGCTAAAGAGATAAAAAGACATCAAAGACACTGAGTGAGCAAAAAGAAGAATTTGAAAACCTAAATAGAAAAATAGCAGAGCTCATAAGAATAAAAGACACAATAGGTGAGATCAAAAACACATTAGAGGCATACAACAACAGATTCAAAATGACAGAAGAAAGAATAAGTGATACAGAGGACAGAACAGCCAAAATTGAAGAGAGAGAACAGAGAGAGAAAAGAATGGAAAAAATTGAGCAGGGGCTCAGGGAGTTGAATGATAACAACATACGTGTCATAGGAGTTTCAGAAGGAGAAGAGAAGGGAAAGGGGGCAGAAAGAGTATCTGAGGAAATAATGGCTAAAAATTGCCCAATTCATGAAAGAAATGAATTTACATGTCCAAGGCAGATTCTTTTTGCTAAACTCTCTTAGTTTCTGTTTGTTCTTGAAAATTTTAAACTCACTTTCCTATTTGAAAGACAATTTTTCCGGATAAAGAATTCTCAGTTGGCAGTTTTTCTCTTTCAGTATCCTAATTGTATCATATCACTTTCTTCTTGCCTCCATGGTTTCTGATGAGAAATCCATACTAAGTCTTCCTGGGTGTCCCTTGTATGTGGTCATTTGCTTCTCTCTTGCTGCTCTGAGAATTTTCTCTTTATCTTTGCCATTTAACATTCTGAGTAGTATGTGTCTTGAAGTAGGTCTATTTGGAGTTATTCTGATTGGGGTACAGTGTGCTTCTTGGACATGTAAGTTCATTTCTTTCATGAGAGTTGGGAATTTTTCAGCTATTATTTCCTCAAATCATCTTTCTGCCCCTTTTCCCTTCTCTTCTCCTTCCAAAACTCCCATGACACGTATGTTATTGTGTTTCATGATGTCATTCAACTCCCTGAGCCCCTGCTCAATTTTTTCCATTCTTTTCTATGTTCTTTTCTCTCTTCACTTTCAGCTGTTCTGTCTTTGGCATCACTTATTCTTTCTTCTACCTTTCAAGTCTGCTGTTGTATGCCCCTTATGTGTTTGTTTGTTTTTTTATCTCACCTATTGTGTCTTTCATTCCCATGAGCTCTGTTACTTTTCTATTCAGAATTTCAAATCCTTTTTTGTACTCACTCAATGTCTTCTTGATGTCATTTATCTCTTTAGCCATATTGTCTTTCAACTCATTAATTTGATTTTGGAAATTTGTGTGCATCTTGTTTCTCAAGAAACGTTTCAAACGCTGTGTTTCATGGGGCTTTGATATATTCCTTTTCTTGGGCCATGTTTTCCCTTTTCATAGTATGGTTTGCAATTTTTTACTGCTGCCTAGGCATTTAATTAGGATGGTAGTTTAGTCAGATGCACAATTTCTTTCTCTTTTGTAGGGATTTAGTGGTGGGAGGCTGTGTGTTACTGCTCTTCTTTGATTCTTGGTTCAACCTGGCTCATTAGGATTGCTCAGCTTAGTTGCTCAAAACTGGGCTCTGGACCAATAATGGGTTGCAGACCCACTTCCTAGGGCCTTGGGGAGGGAGGATATAAAGGCTGGAAAAAGCCTCTCAAATTTATTTACTTTTAATTTTCTCACATGCACTTCCTTGGCCTGCCAGCAGATGGCACTCTTTGGCTGTCCTCTCAGTTCAATACCTGGTTGGAGTATGTTTGCTGCAACACAGACCTGATCAATGTGATAGAGGTTCCTGCCTGGCAGCTAAGAGTCTTGTAATTCAAACTTTCTCAGGGACAGTTTTCCAGCCTTCTCTGGCAGCTATCTCCCTTTTCCCAGGTGGGAAATAATTCCATTCCCCTCTGCATCCTCAACAATCAATCCTGGTTAGTAGAAAGGGAGTTTTGGAGTGTAGGATCTCTTTAGTCCCTTGCTGGCTCCCAAGACAAACAATGGTGCAGCCCCACCCAGCCTGGAAGGTCTCATGGGATAGAGCAGACCAAATCTGTGGGTCAAAAACTGAGTCAACCTTAGGTTGTGTCCCTCTCTTTCCCCTTTCCTTGTGAAGTGTGTCCTCAACAATCAGTCCCGGTTAGAAGAGAGAGAGATTGAGAGGGTCAGATCTATCCAGTCCCATGCTAGCTCCCAGGCCAAACAATGGCATGGTACCACCCAGCATGGAAAGCTGATGGGGCACAGCCGACCAAATTTGTGGGTCAAAAGCTGAGTCAGCCTTAGGCTGTGTCCCTCTCTCTCCCCTTTTCTAGGGCAGTGGATCCCTGGAGCCTCCTTTTCTTTAGCCGGCTCAGAGGCCTGGGAATTCTAAAGTGTCTTTAGGGTGGGGGAGGGTGCTGGCAATAATAGCTGCTGGTTTCAACTCACAGTTTTGCCGTCACAATTCTTTTCCTTTGTCCCTCTCTCTTCTGGGTGGTGTCCAGGCTTCACCTGGTGTCCTAAACTCTAGAAGATCTTTTTCCAGGCCTTTTCAGGCTCTTCTCTAGCTATTTTTCTGGGAGAGAAGAGAGTCCCATGTTTTTCTAGTCTGCCATCTTCCTGGAAGTCCATAGACGTTTCCTGCAGCACCACATTTATGTTGCCTACCTCCAGCCAGTCTGTGTGTATTCTTGTAAGGCATGACTTGTCTTTGCAAGTATAACCAGTTCAGCCACTGTGCACTGAATGTGATGAAGGGATAGATGATTGTGGGCTGCCAAAACCAATTTAAAAAAAGCAAAAGCTTTCCATTGTGTTTAATATTCTTGAAGCCCACCAGAATCACTTTTATGTCTACTGCTGTAAGAAGATGGCCAAATAAAGTGTTCACTTTAACCCTGTGACAGCTTGAGATTTTATAGGTTTTGAATACAATGCAGCTTTAAGAAAAGCTTCCTAAGTTTAGTGCTTAGTATCTTACATCAGCTAATATAATTTGAATTCATTATCAGTTTTCTTACTAGACACTGATTTATGATATATAATATAAACAATGTAGCAAAAACATTCAAAACAAAAAGGACTTTTTATATCAGAAAAATAAGCTATCCATTTTATGATCAGTAGAAGAAAGCTTTCTTCCAACAAAATTGTCATTGACTCAAGAAAAGTTACCACAACCTAAAGGAGGCCCCAGAAATAAATTCACTTGGAAGCATTTTTAGCCTTCGAGCTTGAACATAAACACTATACTAATTAGAAGCTGCCTAACATTCTTAAATGAGAAACGTTTACTTCTAATCTTAATCCTTTTCCCATTTGAGAAGAGAGGCTTAAATGCTGTTTTTCCGCAGGGCTGTAGAGAAACTTTAAGGAGAGCTTTGTGTCCTTCATGTCTCCTGGGGAGGTAGTGGATAACCAGCTAAGGGCCAGGGCCACAGAGGGTGGTCCACCCTTTTCTAATTCTTTGATTTCCCATATCCCAGACAAATTCTAGGGTTTCAAGTTCTCTCGCCATACCAATTTCTCCTGCCTGGTTTTATGTTGATCTCAGGAAGATTTTTCTCAGAAACAGGAAAACATTAGGAAACTGCTGACTTCAAGGGAAAAGATGCATAAGAAAAGGATGTTTACCCAAAGTTTGAGGAGGAAGCCAGGATCAGTGACAAGCTGACAAATGGAAGCCGTGCCTCTGATTAACCTTGCTACTAACCCTGCTATCAACATTTCCTGCCTCTTTTTGAAAAATCATAATTGACCTGAAAATTTGCTTGGATAGACTGAAAAGTGAATAAAAAATGTCATCATAGTTGGGGCACCAAAATTTTATCAGTTGTGATCAACCCCTAAAAGCTCTTCACCAAAAGGCCCCTACCAGCCTTAAAAGAAACTTTTATAAGGCTCATACTTACATTAAATTCTAAATATCTCACCCTTTACTACTCATAATATCATCCCTCAATATATAGATACCCCTGAATTTAGACAACTCAGATTACAATATGGAAATTTAAAATGACAAAGTGAATACATTAAAAGACAAAAATTCTCAATACAGAAATACCAAAGAGTTTCTTTAATGAAATTGACTTCTTGGAGGAAGTGACCTTCCTGTAACTTCAAGTGTCCAAATGTTAGGCAGGTCAGAGAGAATTTTCCTGAATGAACTGATATACACACCACTTTCCCAAGAGCACAGACTTAGTGTGATAGGCTAGAGATGCATGCCAAATGCCTTGTCTGCTTATTCTTTGAGTAGATGCCAAGTCACCCTCCCCTACCCAATGTACACATACTTCTCACTTCACCTGGCTCATACCAAAACTCCAATTTGAATCAAACAGCAAAATTTTGTCCATAATTATAGCCTAACTTTGTTATTCAAACACAGAAATATCTTTAGATATTCCTAGAATTGAGTCCTTCCTCTTAAACTTAATTACCACTTCTTTTGTCTTCACTTGCTGGGATCAATAATAAATGGCCTCCAATATGGTCTTTCAATATCAGTAATTCCAAGTGACTAATACAATTGTCAGTTTGTTTATCTTATGTTACTGCTTAAAAGACCTTGGTTGGCTTCCCATCACCAAAAGATGGAATCTAAAGCCCCTTGTACCCTACAATTCTCTTCTTTGTCTGAGTCTCGCCACACCCAAACTAATCTCTGGCCTTTTTCTCCTACATATTTCTCTCTCCAACTATAGTGAACTCCTCACCTTATCTTATCAGCCTCCTTATGCCTTTTTCACTTTGCACCTGCTCTTCACCTTGGAATGCCCTTCCTTGCTCCTTCTCAGTTTAACAAATTCCTTCTCATCTTTAAAGACCTAGTTCAAATGTCATTCTCCACACAGTGACTTTTTGAACTCTCTTTGGTAGTCTTAGGCATCTTCCCCTCTTAAATCTTATGCCATATTTTATAAAATTTTATGGAATCAATTGGTAAGTTAAAGGGAAATTTTGAGGTTATATGTCTATCTTCCTTCTAGACAAATCCTGACCAGCAGAAATTTCTGGATGATGGAAATGTTCTTCTGCACTGTCCATTAAGATAATCACTAGCCACATGTGGCTACAGAGTGCTTGAAATGGGGTTAGTGTGACTGAGGAACTGAATTTGTAATTTAATTTAATTTATATTAATTAAATTTAAATATCCACATGTTGCTAGTGGCTACTGTATTGGCTGGTACAGTTGGACTCCATGTCCAGCCAGTTTCTGGTTAATAGTAGGCATTCAATACTGTTTTGCTGAATAGATAAATGTATGAATAAAAGCAATGTAGCTATTTTACGTTTCAAATGCATCTGGTTATTATGCTTGCCCCCATCCCTGGGAACAATACAAGGTTTCTCAAGTGTACTTAGGAGGTCCCTGAAACTCATAGTATTCTTTTCAGAACACAATGAAATAGACATATTTAATTTCATTATATAAATTAAGAATCAGAAAATGTGATCATATTATATATAATAAATAATACATAAAGTATTTTGAACACCATTTTTAAGCAGGATAAATCCACTCACCAAATTTACGAGACAGTTAAAACTGATAGTTTGAACAAAAAACGAATTGGATGTATTCTTTGACAATTGAATGTTTATTTCCATGACTGCAACCAGGGTTTTGCTATGCTTTGTCTTGAGGAAACATGGATGGAATGTTGAGATTCCCTGAGAGTGACATTGGAGGTAGGAAGTTAGGTTCTAATGCAGGGGTTCTTAACCAGGGGTCCGTGATCTTAAATAGAAATTCAAAAAAATGTTATTCTTGTGGGTGTGATATATTTGTTAAATAAATATATAGTGTGGACTTTAGTAAGGAGTCCATAGTTTTCACCTGACTGACAAAGACATCCATGGAACAAAAAAAGTTAAGAAACCCTGTTCTAAAGGATCAGAAATGTTATAAACAGCCCCGAAATTTCATAATACAATAAAACATATCAAAATAAAGGTTTATTTCTTGCTCATGCCATTATCTGAGGTAGACTGGTGAGGTCTCCAGGGAGACGCTCCACCATCAGCCATCATCAAGAGTTGGTCCCCACTCTCACCATGGAAGAAGACAGTATATTGAAAGGCACATTGGATGCTTAATTACTTCAGCCAGGAAGTGACACCCATCATTTTGTTCACATTCCATTGCCCAGACCTAGTTCTGTGGCCAACCTAACTTCAAGGAAGGCTGGGACACATAGAGAAGCATGCAAATATCAGTGAGCTCTGTTTATCCCTGTCACAATGCTTAAGGCCACAGTCAAGTCAGTTAAAATAATCCCTGACAATCCTGTTAAGAGTTTTGAGTATACACACAGTCGTTAGCTTACATAAGGGACTATAATGAATAAACAATATCTATCTTTACTCAGTGGATAAAACTCAGCCTGATGAGAAACTCATGTCCAAGAAAGATAACCAGAGAACAACAAATGAAACAACAGATTCACACTTCATTTCTCATGTTCATTGTGAGCATTTTAATTACCTATAACTTTTTTTTAATATACTTTTCTATTTTTTTAAAAGATGCTTAGATTTCATAAATGTTACTACCTATACCTTTTAAACAGATCTCTCTCAATAAATGTGCATTTTCTTTATGGGACAGCACTAAAGTTGGCAAAGGGGTGTAATAACAACTCCTTTGGTTATATCTTGCATAATTTTATTTAACAGTTGATCAGGTTACCATATGAAAATACCTTAAATATGTATTTATACCATCACCCCAAACAGAAACTTTATACCAGTCAGTGCTCCTTCTCCTTAATACTGAAGGCAGAGGATATGCTATTGCCTGGACTGTGTCACAATTTCCAGTTTCCAGAAAAATCACTCATGGAAATTAGTTTGGCATGCACACGTTTGCGGCATTATACCATTCCTCACAGAATCATCAATCATGAAATTATTCTGAGAGAAAGTTTTCCAGCAGGAGAAACAACTCAATTGAACTTTTCTTCATTGGAATACCAGAACTTGGGTGTTCTTTCTTGTGGCTGTGATTTTTGCTGTAAGCAAGGAAGATAGTAAGGTCTTTGTCTTGAAGGCTCAGATGTAATGAATTCATATTTACTAAAATAACCATGTCTACCAAGTAAGGGAGACTATGAATTAGATAATATCTTACTGACAATACATCAAAAGGAATGTGTGAAACGGAGAAAGAGCTGCTACTTCAACTCTTAATACTGACCAGCCTTTTGCCAGGCCTCAGCAAGTTAACAGCTGTATATGCACAGCAGTGGAATAGAAAGGAATGTTATCACATGTTCAAACTGTAGGACACAGTTTAGCTTTATAGACCTCTTCTGTACTCTGTTAATAACATAACTCAAACACATTCATGGATCTGTGAGGCAGTCTCATCGCCTTTTTCCAGTTGTGATTAATACTGAATCAGCAGGCCAGAGTGGAGACTTCCAACTTGAGCTCTGACACCGTTCTCAAAATAGGCAGGCTTTTGCATCATCTACATACACATCTGTCAACAAGTTTCATTTGTCGGTATAAACATTATTCAAATAAATCATTGTGACATTTGTATGATGGAAAGTTATGCATACACATAAAATCACATTTGTAAATTATATATCACAGCACAGAAAAACATTCAAGTTATTTGAAAAGACAGGGCAAACACTGGATGTTCAGTATGATCTCAGTTTTTAAACAAATATATGTGTAACCCAAGCGTCCTACTCCACCCATTCCCTTTAAATGGTCTGTTTTATTTAGGAAAAATAATTAGGAAGTGGAGGGTCTGTTTTAGATCACTCCAGGCAGTCCTCTTGTGAGTGAAGTGGTTCTGCAGCTTCTCCCAGCTCTGTCATGGGCCCCCACTTCCCTGCCAGTCATTGCTGAACCTCATCTCCATAATACATTGTTTCTTCTTCCCAAACACTGAAGACTGATACAGCCTTTCTCTATGTATTTGACTTTCCTGTCGCTTTCTTATTCACAACACTACCACAGAAGATGTACTAAAATCTTTATTGGCCTCCATGTGTAAACTGACTGGGCAGAGCCTAGCTAGGTCGTTCTCTTCTCTTTGCCTTCCTCCACCTGTGCTTGAGTGGGAATGCCACTTCTGTTCTGAGCCATGGGCCCAGCTTCATTTGATTGGATGGAGTAAGCCTAGCCCTGAGTATTGCCCTCAGTACCACTTAGTTACCTAAGAACACTACGTATTTTTCCCTTGTGAAGAGTTTCCTTTGCAAGGAATGCTGTGAGGAAAGCCTTATGAGTAAAATGATTATCAAACCCCATCCATATCCCTAGCACTGTGCTGCTGGACAGAAGCCTACTTCCATGCTTCTTGCTGTTTTATTTTCTTTCATTTTGTTTTGGAAGGATGTATCACCTTTTTAAATCAAAACTTGATTTTCTATGTCATAACTCAGGACTTAATATTTTCTCCAATAGCATGAGCTTTACCTCTAGCAGTTTTTCATTTTATTGCAAGGTTTCACACTTCCAATATTTTTTACTTTCACCCCTTCCAGTTATAAGAATGTTTGTTTTTTCTTTGTTATTTAATTAGTTGGTTTAGTTTCTTGAACTCGGCTGCAAGAAATGACATACCATTGCCAGCCAAATCTGAATAATGCTGCTTTTTCCCCTTTGCCTGGGAAAGGATGGGGATAGGAGGTGGATAATGGTAGCGTGTTCTTAAAAATCAAGTTTTTTTTTCCAGTTTATTTAAGTAAGACTTGCTTGTTATGGAAAAATGTTACTTTTTTCCTGAAAATCCCTCTTTCCCCACATACTGGAAGTACTCTTTCCAGTGGGCGCTGGTTAGAAGAGATTCAGGTGGGTCTCACTCAGCACACATATTTTTCTCCCAACCCCTCACCATTAGTGATAGAGTTGGGTATGTGCCCATTAGTCCAATTGTGGGCATGTGGTCCAAACAAGGCCAATCACAGATTACAGTAGAATTTTATATATAGACACCAGAGGAGCAAAGATTTCTTCAGCTCTGGGACAGAGAACAGAGAACTATAAGAATGATAGAAGCTGAAATATTTTTGCAGTCATCATCTCTGGTCTCATGAAAGAAATCATCTGCAAAAAAGGAAAAATTTTCAACAGTACACTAACAGGAGCAGAGATAAGATGAAATGAGAGGATATTTGAGCCTCTGGTCTAGACTGTAGCATGCTCTATTACTATCATTTTTGTTTATTTGAGCCAATAAATTCCTATTTTTGCTCAAGCTGTCTGAAATTGTACCACCAAAGGACAACCATATAGTATTTTTGTGTTTTTCCCTTCCAATCTTCCTCTTTGCATACTTGATGCATAGTTATAATCATATACCACAATTATGCATTTTTTTACTTAATTACGTAAGCATTTCTCATATAACTAAAAATTATATATTTTATTATTCATAGATGTAAACTATTTCATCATGCATCCGTATTGTAATTTTAGTTAACTATCTCTCCATTACTGAATATTTAGTGTGTTTCCAATTTTTTATCACGCATGATAATGTGCTAAATATCTTTGCACACAAAGATGTTTTTCTGCATGTAGGATTATTTCCTTCATATACAATCTCAATAATTTAATTACTGGGTCAAAATGCATAAACAATTTTAAAGTCCATAATAAAATTTGACAAAGTTTTTTACAAAGAGTTGTACAATAACCTCAGAGAAAGTGTATAAGATGCCTAATTCATGTCCCCACATGCACATTATGTAGTACCACTTAAAAATGTTTTATCAGTTGTATAATTGAAAATGATATGGCACCTCTTTGCTGTTTTAATTTATAATTATTTATTAAAGAGAAAATGTACTTGCCAAAAAGTATAATTCATTTCTTTTTCCTTCTTGGGACTTACCCCTTCTGGTACTTTCCCATGTATTTATTGAATTGTGTTTTTCCTATCAATTTGAACTTTTTATATAATGAGGTATTAACTTATCACTTATATAGCATATAATTTTGGTTTGTTGATTATCTTGTAATTTTAACCATTTTTTAAAAATCACTGAAGTTTAAAGTTTTATGTAATCACATTTATTTATCTTTTCCTCCATTGTTTCTTCCCTTATTCCAAACCTAGAAGATCTCCTCTTCTTGAATAGGCTTGATAATCATTTCTGTTTTCTGCTACAGTATATTTTTAATGGTTTTATATTTTACCTTTAATTAATTTAATTATTTGATCTATTTGAAATCTTTTTCAATCATATATGAGGAAGGAGTCAATAATATTTCTTTTTCCTAAGTAACTGAAATGTACAAACTTCTTTTATCACATAATAAACTTTCATGTATCTTAGGGTCTAATTCTGGATAATCTATTACCTTCCATCAATCTATCTATTCTTATACCAAGAATATGCTGTTTCTAATTGCTATGATTTTCTAATATATTTCAATACCTAGTAAAGCTGCCTATCTCACCCCAAATTACTCTTCTTTTTACAAAATGTTCTCATATTGTCTCACATGTTTGCCCTTTCAGATGGCCATCACATTAAATCCATTGAAAATTCACCAGCAGCCATAGAATAAGAAAAGGGATATAATTACAAATCATAACTTCAAAACGTGGCTATTGAGGAAAAAAAGCAAAAGCTCTGTCAGAGCATGCCATAGCCCCTGCCCACAAAGACTATATATCAAGGAAAGAAGGAGATTGGGCAAATTCCTGACTGTGCTCCCTAACCTGCCCAACTTGGGGAAAAACAGAGGGAAGTAAGCAGCCTAAGGAAATGCCAGGGAAAAACTCCTCAGGAAGAGGCCCCTACTTCAAAATCTCAGTAAACATGGGAAAAGCATCAGAAATCCAGAGGTATTCCACCAAGATGCATTAATTCCTGGCATGAGATATTTAAGGTCATTTCTGAAGAGAGAGTAAAACTCAGGTTACCCAACATACAGCCCCAGCAAAGGTCTGCTCCTACTCTCTCTGCCCTCAGTCTCAGAAGAGTAGATAGAAAGCAAGATTTTAGCTTTCACCCTGTAGCTTGAAGGTAAGACATGCAAGTACCAGAGTGGGAGTCATGGAGAATTAATTCATTTTCAGTGTATCGGTGCAAACCAAAGGTCTGGAAAGACCTGCCCATGTTCAACACAAGCCAGCTGGAATCAGCCAGATATACTACAGAAAAACAAACAAAGATGCAAACACAACGTGCAAGAGAGGAGCCAAGAACCCTGTCTGGGAGAAATTACATAACCAAGAAAATTAAAAATAAAAAAATTCTCTTAAGTGCCTGCTCTATGGCAGACCATGATAAGAATATGAATAAAATAAAACAAGCTGAGAGTTCAAAGATAAGGAAATAAAACAACAGAACTTCCAGAACATTGTTAAATAAGAATGGAGAAAGCAGGCATCCTTGTTTTCTACCAGAGATTTGATGGGAATGCATTGGACATTGTTTAGAATTCGTGATACTTTATCATGTTAAGGAAATTGCATTCTATTTCTAATTTATAAAAGGTTTTAAATAACAAATAGTTGAACATTGACTCAAGCATTTCAGCTGGCATAAACAAGCCATTTGGCAAGACTTTTTTTTCTTGTATCGTACTACAAAGAGCCTCAGTGCAAATACTCAGAATCTGTCCACATGAATGATGAGTGAGATATTTCATCATATTATTTTCAACAACCAGACTTTCTGTTATATAGCAGACTCATGTAACTCTATTATATAATGACTCAATTACAAAGGCAAGTTTTTCCACTACTAGTATTTATAGGATTTCTGGCATTGGGACTACCAATGCCAGAAATCCTCAAATATTTTGAAACAAGGCTGAAGAGATTGGGGTTGATTCTTTCTACAAGCATGGACATTGGAGTCTCGGTATGGATATACATCCTTTCTCTACAATTCACTAGCTGTGGCTTTGGGCCAGTTAATGAACTTCTCTGAGCTCCAGTTCTCTTACCTAACAATTGGACCAATAATATTTCAGTTACAAGGTATTGTAAGAATTTAATAAAATAATGTATTTCAAGAAAGTGCTCCAAAATGTTAAATTATGTTATAATTAGTATTGTTATTATTATTTAAATTATTATGTGCCGGTACACAATAGATACTCAAAATGAATATTTACTAAATGAATGAATGATCCTTGTAAAGAATTCAAAGATGAAATAGAAAATTTTGTACATGTGAGATTTCCAAGTTGAGAGAGTATAAAATAAATACTAATAAAGCTAGGGTTTAGGTTCCATCTCATGGGGGCTTAAATGACTTAACTCTATTACCCCATTTTGAGTATTCTCCTTAACTAGATCTCAGCCTGGTTGCTGAGCACAGTCATGGACTAATTCCTGACCCCATGTACTCTTTGGATGCAAATAACAGAAATCAAGTCAAGGTAACTTAAGTTTAAAGAAAGAGGAAATTGTACAAAAATCCAGGAATTGGTTTCTTAAGAGACTCAGAGCTTGCATGTGTGTTCTCTCTCTCTCTCTCTCTCTCTCTCTCTCTCTCTCTCTCTGAATCTTAGTTCTGCTTCTCTCTGAGCCTGTTTCTTTCCCTGAAGCTGGGCCCCCTCTCTCTCCACTCTGCTGGGCAGAAGGTGGCCACCATCTGCATATTTTGCATCCATCCTAATTCATAGTATTGGAGGGTCTCCGATTGGTCCAGCTTAGATCAAGTATCTTCCCTGTTCTAATCAAAGGCCTCTAGGAGAAATGGATCAGATTGAACCACACCACCACTTAGGGCATGCACAGAGGGAGGAGAGAGCAGTCCTGAGAAGAGGAAATGGCAGATCACCCAGAAAAGCACCCACCACACTCCACAGACTAGCCCTTAACCTGTTCACAGCCTTAACTCTGACCACCCACTGCTACCGAGATTAAACCTCAATCTTGGCCAAGGAATTCTACTTACACTGATCTTTGAAACACACATAACTAATAAAGAGATCTCTGCAATTTCATTGTTTCACTTACTTTTGAAAAAATTTGGTTTGTACATAGTGAATTTGGTTCAAAATCATGTTCACTTGCTGTAAAATACCTGAGCAAAAACTATAAAGATCAAGGGGGGGAAATCTAGCTACTTCCAAACATTTCTCAATGAAATACTGCATCAATAAATTTTCTGAATTGAAGCTAAATATTTCTGCTCTGCTCCCTGTGGTTGGGGTCATGTTAACAGCATTAGGCTCTGGCACCATGTGTGAGTTAGTCTCATCAGTCCCTCCAGGCATAGGAAAAACCCAGCGCCAGGTACAGTACCAGTACAGTACCAGGTACAGGCCAGTACCTGGCCCTCGCTTCTGTCAGGCCAGGAATTTTTGATACCCACGACGATGTCTCTCAACAATGCTCTGTCTTGAGGCTGGACTTGTTTTCTTTGACTTCTATCCACTTCAGCGTAAATTATATGCCTTCTTAGGGTTCCAGCCACCCCACCCCCTAATCCCTTTTCTTTTTCCTTTTTCAGGAGTTATCATGGGACATGGGATGTCTGGGCCAGCCAATATGGAGCAAGCCAACTACAGTCTACCTTTCCCACTGATTACAACTAAAAACTAGACAAAATGCAAAAAGTGACTACCTGAGAGCTTGACAAGGAAAACAATGCCAAGCAGACTGAGGGCAAAGTCAAAACTTGAATAACTATCCATAGCTGATCCATAGCCAGGGTGAGGTTTTTTTTGTGTGTGTTTTTCCCCTGGGTTTGACCTGAGGGCAGGCTGACTCCTGGAACTGTGTGGCAGGCACTAGCCCCAAAAACTCCAGGAAAAAACTGATCCCTGCATGCAGAAAGTGTAGGGGAAAGGCCTGATTTTCCTCTCCCAGGCCTGCATCAGGCCACGCCCAGTCCCTTGGTGTACTGCCACAATAGCAGAAGCAATATGGACAACTAAATCTCCAAAGGAAATCTCATTTCTCTAAGACCAGAGGAACCAGGAAAAGGGGTCTTGCTGTTCCAAGGATGTGGGATAATCCCTATTATTTTTGTCCTTTCTTTTCTCTTGCTGCTTCACCCCAAAGACAGCTCCAGTCACACAGAAATGCACGATAGCACAGGAAACTAAAACTACGAGAACGTGTTTTCCAGGCCAGAAGAACCAGGAAATGGGTGGGGGTGGGGGTCTCTGGGTGCTAGAGTGTGTAAGAGAAATGCCAGAGAGGAAAGAGCTGGAAAAGGACATTTTCTCAATTCTGTATGGGATGCTTCATAAGTCCTAGGTTCAATCCTGAGTTGCACATGTGCAGAACAGACTCAAAGAAGCATAGCAGAGCCTTCAAGAACTGAACTACATACCCCCAGACTAAATAGTGAGTGGTGCATATGACAGACAGACTCAAGCATCATAGCGAAGACTTCAAAAAATGACCTGACATGGGAATCACCACCCACAGAAGGTGAGTCAAACTTGTAGTCTGAATCTAAGCCAGTTAATTACCTGCTAAAACAAACAAAAAGATCAACATTTTATAGAGGATTTAAACAGGACCTGGAATCTCACAATAGAATATTCAAAATATCCTGGATGCAATCCAAAATGACTCAATGTACAAAGAATGAGGAAAATCTGACCAATACTCAGGAGAAAAGATGCCAACCCCAAAATGACCCTAACTGGAATGACCAAACATGGCTATAAAGCACCTATTATAACCATGAGGTAAAGGTAAAAATTGTTAAAATACATGAAAAGATAGAAGTTCTCAGGAAAGAAAGAGAAATTATTTTTAAAAATAAAAATCTTAGAACTGAAAAATAAAATATATGAAATAAATAATTCACTGGATCGGCTCAAAAGCAGAATGGAGGGGAGTGGATGTAGCTCAAGTGCTTGAACACCTGCTTCCCATGTATGAGTTGCCTGGTACCTCCTAAAAACAAACAAACAAAAAACAAACAAACTTTCATTGGGGAGTGGATGTATCTCAGTGCCTGCTTTCCATATACAAGGTCCTGGGTTCATTCCCTGGGATCTCCTAAGGGGGGAAATAAAAAAAAGCAGAATGGAGCTGGCAGAGGATAGAGTTGATGAAGAAAAGCAACAGAATTTTTATATAATAAGAAGAATAGAGGGAGGCAACGTCAGTCATCAACATGGCAACTTAAGATAGTCCCTGAAAAAGCCTCCTCAGAGAATTCAGTGAATAAAGGAACAAACCCCACTTGCTTAAAACTCTGGAGGACAGTAGAGAATGGAAAATGGCTTCACAAATGCTGAATCAAAGAAAAATAAAAATATTAGGTAGGCAATTTCTGTCCCAGACCTTCCAGTTCGCCCCCCCACCTCAGGCTCACACAGCTTGGTAGTCACGCAGAGGCAGCAGTCCAGGACCCTCCCACCATAGACACAGACTGTAGAGCCACTCACAGCAACATGCTAGAACTCATGCATATCCAGGCACAGAGACCCAAGTCCCAAGAGACTCAGGACAGAGCAAATGCCTCTAAGTCCTGCTGCATACTGCATAAAAAAAGACCCCTGGAGTATGGGGGGTGTTGTGAAGAGAGACTGAAGCAGAACTTTGACAAGAGGTGCACTCGCTCAATCCAGTTTCTGTTGACTGGACCACCTAAATGCAAAATGGCCTTTCCTGGGTTGATCCCACTTTCAGAATTGACCCAGTCTGGCTCTGCAGGGGGGATACACTCATGGGGAAGAAACTGGAGGGAGAAATGTCCCACAGGGGGAAAAAAAGTGCAAGTTAAATTAAACTACTGTAAGACAGGACAAGTCCCCAAACTCGAAAGTGTAAGGAAAACAGGGTTCTGAGTGAGGGAGAGAAATTAAACAAATCATAGGGCTTGGAGAGAAAATCCTTCACAAAAACAAACAGAACAGATCAAGATTCCTAGAAAAGGAACAGAGGAAAGGATGCTTTCTCCTGGAGGGGAAACAAATGGCACAGAAAGTGCAATCTTAAAAATTATACCACATCTATGGTAAGAGTCAGAAGTAGTAGAGCTGGAAAATCTGGACAGTTAAACACAGGTTATGATAAAGTTCTAAAATAAGTAGGACCAAGCCTCAAAGAAGGGGCTTAACACATAGCTGCCCCCCCCAAAAAAAAATTCTAGGAAAGAGGGAGAAACTGACCTTCAGAGTTAATTCATGAAGATAATCAGATGCCTAAACATCAGCAAAAAATTACAAGCCATTCTAAGAAACAGGAAGATATAGCTCAGTCAAGAGAACAAATTAAAACTTCAGAAAAGACACAGAGTTTGGAACAACTAAACAAAGAAGTTCAAGCAAATCTCCTAAATCAATTAAGGAGATGAAGGAAAATACGGATGAAGGGCTAAAGGATATTAAGAAGACAGTGTGTGAACATAAAGAAGAATTTGAAAGTATAAAATGACACATAACAGAAATTAGGGGGATGAAAGGCACAAGAGTAGAGATGAAAAATACACTAGGAAAAAATATAGTAGAGGCATACAACAGAATATTTGAACAGGCAGAAGACAGATTCAGCAAACTAGAAGAGAGGACAATCAAAATAATACGGTCATAAGAACATAGAGAAAAGAATAGAAAAAAATGAGCACTGACTCAAGGATTTGACTGACAGCGTGAAGCACACAAACATATGTGTCATAGGTGTCCCAGAAGGACAAGAGAAGGGAAAAGGGGCAGAAAGAATATTTAGGAAATAATGGTTTAAAATCCCCCAACTTTTAGGAAAGACTTAAATATACAGTACAACAAGCTCAACATACTAAACCCTAAACCCTAATAGAACAACTATAAAACACATACTAATCAGAATTTCAAATGATAAATAGACAATGCTGAAAGCAGCAAGAGAAATTAGTTTATCACATACAAGGGATCTGCAATAAGACTATGTGCTGATTTCTCATCAAAAACCATGGATGTGAAAAAAATAGCTAGAGGACAGGCAGAAATGCACTGAAAAAAAAAAAAAGTTCTAGGGTTTAGGACACCAGGGGAAGGCTGGACACCACCCAGAAGAGAGAGGGCATAGGAAAAAAATCCCAATGGAAAGACTGAGTATAAGCTGCAGCTGCTGGCACCTCCCCCCACCCTGTAAGTAGACAATTTTGAATTCTCCGACCTTGGGCCAGCAGCTACAGACAAAAGGGGCTGCAGGGATCCATCTACCCAGGAAACGGAAGAGACAGGGACACAGCCTAAATGATTCAACTTTTGGTCCACAAATTTTGTCTGCTATGTCCCATGAGCCTTTCCAGTCTGGGAAGGACCATGCCATTGATTGCCCTGGAAGCTGTCATGGGACTAAAGAGATCTTACTCTCTCAATCACCCTGCCTACTGACTGGGACTGGTTGTTGAGGACTCAGAGGGGAGTGGAATTATTTCCTACCCAGGAAAAGGTAAGGGGCTGCCAGCAAAGGTTGGAGAACTACCTCTGAGAAAGTTTAAATTGCCAGGCTCTGAATAGCCTCCAGGCAGGATCATCTGTCACACTGTTGCAGTGGGTGATGCAGCAAACACATTCAGACAAGGCTTTGAACTGAGAAGGGTGCCTAATAGTGCCATCTGCTGGCAGATAGAGGAGGTGCATGTAAGGAAATTAAAAGTAAGTAGGTAAGAGGATTTTTCCAGCCTTTAAAACCTCCCTCCCCAAGGCCCTTGGAAGCAGGTTTGCAATGCATTACTGGGCCAAGGGCCCAGATTTGAGCAACACAGGGGCAATCCTAAAGATGTAGAACAGGTTGAAGCAAGAATCAAAGAATAGCAGTAACATACAGCCACCTGCCACTAAATCTCTATGAAAGAGAGAGAAATTGAGTATCAAAATAAACTCACCATCATAGTCAGATGTCTAGACATCAGCAAAAAAAAATTACAAGCCATACAAAGAACTTGGGAGATATAGCCTGAGCAAAGGAATATACCAAAGCCCTAGATGAGACACAAGATTTGAGACAACTAATCAAAAAGATTCATACAAATTTCTAAACTCAAATTAATGAGTTGAAAGACAATAGGGCTAAAGAGATAAAGGATATTAAAAAGACACTGAGTGATTATGAGGAAGAATTTGAAAACCTGAACAGAAAGATAATAGAGCTCATTGGAATGAAAGAAACAATAGCGGAGATTTTAAAAAAATACATTAGAGGCATAAAACAGTAGACTTGAAATGCTACAGAAAAAATAAGTGATACAGAAGACAGAACACCTGAAATTGAAGAGAGAGAAAAGAATGAAAAAAATTGAGCAGGGGCTCAGGGAAATAAATGATAACACAAAGCACAACAACATACTTGTCATGGGTATTCCAGAGGGAGAAGAGAAAGGGAAAGGGGCAGAAAGATTATTCAAGGATATAATGGCTGAAAATATCCCAACTCACGAGAAAGAAATGAATTTACATGTCCAAGAAGAGCAGCATACCCTAATCAGAATAAATCTGAATAGGCTTATTCCAAGATGCATACTTATCAGAATGTCAAACTTAAGAGAGAAAAAGAAAATTCTGAGAACAGCAACAGAGACGCAAACCATCACATACAAGGTATGCCCAGTAAGTCTAAGTACGGATTTCTCATCAGAAACCATGGAGGCAAGAAGAGAGTGGTATACCACAATTAGGATACTGAAAGAGAAAAATTGACAGCCAAGAATTCCTTATCTGGCAAAATTGTACTTCAAATATGAAGGTGAGTTTAAAATAGTCACAAATAAACAGAAACTAAAAGAGTTGTAAAAAGAAACCTGCCTTTGCTGGATTTCTTAAAAGGAGCTTTACAACCTGAAAGAAAAAGCCGGGAGAGAGAGGCTTGGAAGAAAGTGTAGAAGGAAGAATATCAGAAAGGATAACCAAAAGACTAAAATAACAGATAAATATATGATATGACATATGAAAACCAAAGAATAAAAATGGTGGAAGTAAATAATAAATTTACAGTAATATCATGGAATGTGAGTGGATTAAAATCCCTGATCAAAACATATAGGCTTACAGAATGGATTAAAAAACATGAGCCATCCATATGCTGCCTACAAGAGACTCAACTTAGACCCAAGGATAAAAACCAACTGAAAGTGAAACATTGGAAAAAGATAATCCATGCAAGCAGCAACCAAAAAAGAGCAAGGATGGTAAGATGGTTAGGCTAATGTGTCAACTCTGCCAGGTAATTGTGTTCAGGTGTTTGGTCCAGCAAGCACTGGGCTAATTGTAATACAAGAGCATTTATGACGGAAGCGGGTGTGGCTCAGTGGATAGAGCCCCCGTTTACCATATGGGAAGCCC
>JAQZBX010040135.1:0-22774 GCA_029593785.1 Cabassous unicinctus | reverse complement strand
CCGCCGCCGCCGCCGCCCGGGCCCCGCCCGCACAAAGGCCTTGCGGTGCGTCGCTCTCCGCTGCGGCCCGCTGTCTCCGCTCGCCGCTCCCGCACTTGGCAGAGGCCGCGCGCAGCCGTGCTCGGCTGACCTGACCGGGAAGCAGTTCTGGGCGGGCCGCGGTGATTCATCGGCCTGACCGGCGTCCTGCCTCGGGCCATCTTGGTCGCCGCCCGCGCGGCTGACGCAGCCGCGGGGACTCCAGGTACGCGCGTCCGCCGCCGCTCAGGCCCGGTCGCCCCCCGCCGGCCCGGCCCCGGGAGCCGCCATTGTCGCGGCCGCGGGAGCCCCCGGCCGCCGTCGGCCCCCGGCCCCCGCCGCAGGTGCAGGGCGCCCTTTGTTCTCTCGGCGGGCATGGGCGCCGGGCGGCGTGGGTGGGGGCCCTCATGCCCGGCCTTGCCTCCCGCTCTCGGCCCTCCCCACACCGCTGCTCTTCTTTCTGCAATCGAAACCTTCTTTTAAGTTTTTTTGTTTGTTTTTGCTTTTTAATCCCTCAGGATCCAAGACAAGCCAACCTCCTGCCCAGCCGCCCTTGGCCTGGTGAGGTCTGTAGTCAAGGTGCTGCACCCCGGAGTCAAGCTCAGATCCTGAAGGGCCGGCACCGCCTGCTGGGACCCTCCTGGAATCTCCCCCGCGCCTCCCCGGCTCTGCTGATCACTAGGCCCCTTCAGCCCTTGCCCTCTTGTTGGGTCTTCTCAGCTACTCTCTTGTCTTGAAGCCCCCCACCCTCTCCCCTTCCTTGATTTCTCTTTGGGTCTTTACCCCTTTTCAGCATCCCAGTTTCTCAGATTGGGGCTTACCTGTATACTTCTTCACTCCTCTCCGTTGGCCTGAGCCTTTAGCTCTCCTCTGGTCAACATGGTTCAGCCCCAGACAGCAAAAGCTGAAACCACAGCCACGGCAGCTTCTACAAATGCGCAAATGGATGATGTTATTGACACTTTGACCTCCCTGCGCCTCACCAACTCTGCGCTGAGGCGGGAGGCCTCCACCCTGCGGGCGGAAAAGGCCAATCTTACCAACATGCTGGAGAGCGTGATGGCCGAGCTGACCTTGCTGCGCACCAGAGCCCGGATTCCGGGGGCTCTACAGATCACCCCGCCCATCTCTGCCATTACTTCAAATGGGACTCGGCCCATGACCACACCGCCAACCTCTCTGCCTGAGCCCTTTTCTGGAGACCCTGGGCAGTTGGCGGGGTTCTTAATGCAGATGGACAGGTTCATGATCTTCCAGGCCTCCCGGTTCCCGGGTGAGGCCGAGCGAGTGGCGTTCCTCGTGTCCCGGCTGACGGGGGAGGCAGAGAAGTGGGCTATCCCCCACATGCAGCCTGACAGCCCTTTGCGAAACAACTATCAGGGCTTCCTGGCCGAGTTGCGGAGAACCTACAAGTCTCCTCTCCGACATGCTCGGAGGGCCCAAATCAGAAAGGCTTCTGCCTCCAATAGGGCTGTGCGAGAACGGCAGATGCTGTGCCGCCAGCTGGCTGCCACGGGCACAGGGCCGTGTCCTGTGCATCCAGCCTCGAATGGGACCAGTCCAGCTCCAGCCCTGCCCACCCGAGCACGGAACCTTTAAGAATCTGCCACCACCCTGGCGGCATCCGCAGCCTCCCAGGTAGCATCTGTCTTTGCTGCGTAGAAGAAATGTCCATACAAAGCACAGCCCTTGTTTGAAGACATCCCTTTCTGCCTCTCCAGACTTCTTCCATAAGGAGATCTTCCTTCCATCCCTCCTGGGTGCCTCAGTGACCCCCCCTTGCTGTGCCCCCTGCTCTTATGTGCTGGCTTTGTACCTGCAGCTCAATGCATGCCTCCCTCTTGCTTGCAGCCGCAGCTCTTCTCACGACTGCACCTCTGCTGTTCAGCCCCACGACTCCATAACAGGCTTACGGACCATCTGGGCCGACCCCTCCCAGCCTCACTAGGTCCATGGATGCTTCCACACCACCCTTTGCAGCCCCCCAGGGCAGCTCCCCAGTGAGCTCTGGACAGAGAAGCCAGTGTGGCCAAGCTGGTGGCTCGATGGGGCGGGGGGGTGTCTGACTTCCTGCTCACAGATGGTCACCGGCCCAGCTAGGACCCAGAAGGCCCTCAACCCTGTCCATGGCCAAGTGATTGCAGCTAGGAGTGCAGGTCTAGCCTTTCTGGGTGGCAGGCTTCACTATGCACATGAATTCCAGTGTTCCCCGCTCTTCCCCTGGGAAAGACCTAATACTGCAGCTAAAGGGAGAGTCCCCTAGACGATGCATCTGTTAATGCCTGGCTTTGTCTGGCAGTGTTTTGATAGCCCCAGGAATTTGGGGAATCTGGAACTTCTCTGCCAAATAAGGTCCTTGTGGACTTTGGGCCACTGGGCAGCTTCATCAAGCTGACAGAGGCAGCAGACCCACATGTCCAAGCCTGGACTGACTGCAGGCAGAGTGGTAGACCTAGTGGCTCACTTCTTTACCCAGGATCTCACCAGCTGCTGGTGTTCAGTCACCTCTTCCTCTGTGCCCCATGCCCCTGGCTGTTGTTGGACCTTGCCCAACTTGACACCTACTTCCTTCCATATTTGGGTGGTTTGTGGCCCTCACTCAGCCCCTTCAGCCACCCACACCATCTGGGGTTCCAGAACCTCCATGTAGCATGCCCTCCTAGTGCCTAGGCTGTCCGTCAGATGGCCAGTCTGCACACAGGACACACGTATGTCCTCTTATAACGGGCCCCATCTCTGGGATACTTATGGAGTGCTTAGTTAGGGCAGGGGGATGTCTGCCTCTGGCACCCCTAGCTGGGGCTTCAGTGGCATTTGTAAAGGGGAAGAGCTGTGGACTGCCTCGATGTGAAGGTGACTGCAGAGCTGGCCCTCCTGTCCTAATTTGGAGGGACAAAGCTATACCTCTTCGTGGTGGGTGGCCTTGGGCTGCCTCCCAGGAAGTGGACCAAGCGACCACTTCTAAATGAGACTTGGCCAAGCCCTTTGAACTGGGATGCTCCTGCCACCTTTCAATGCCAAGTGAACCGCATTTACACTACCACCTGGACCAGCCTGGGTTCACCTGCCCCTGGTCTGAGTGGTCCTGGCTTGTCTGCAGAGGGACAGCCTCTGTACCAACCCAAAGACTTGGGTCTCGGGATACCCGGAGGGTGGGTGCCAGGACCCATCCTCTCTAAGAGTTTTGATGACGCTGGGAAGTGACTGCGTTCCTGAAGCTCCCACTGCCTTGCGAGGTCGAGGATGTTCAGTGGTTGCTGGGGTCCGCGGTCCACTGCCACCCCCTCGTTGTAAACTCTGTTAGCCTAGCTGCCCTGCCGAACAACTGCCTGATTACAGGCTTCAGGTTCCCCTGATTCCAGCCACGGCTGTGCAGGTGGGACCATGGTGCTCATTACACATGCGTAGAGGAGGGACGCCCGGTACAGGGCCTGAGGCACACAGCTCACGTTCTCCATGTGCTCAGTTCCCTTCTGGCTCCAGGAGCTGCATTGGTAAGAAGTGTGCCTGCCAGGTAGAGGTGCTCACAGATGAAAGGGCACTGGCCCTGGGGAGGAGGCCTGCCCTGGCTTTGGAAGTGCCCCCGTGCTTACACTGGGAGCTGTGCTTCCAGGCTGTGCTGCTACAGGCGAGGCCAGAGCCCCCCGTGCCGTGCTGGCCTGCCCCCCTGTGACCGGGCCTGCTGCTGGGCTGCCTGCCTCCCCCAGGCTGCGCCTCTGTCCTCGTTGGCTTTGGTGATCTGATTGTGTCGCATCTCTTGGTGCTTACCTTTGTGGGCTTGGGCCTCACTGGTGCTGTGGTACATTTGTGACTTTCTTGATATCTTCCCACAGTGGTGGGAAATGGAGCAGCTGAGAGGGTCGGGGCTTCACCCTGCACTGTGGGGCCCGCTGTGGTTCTAGTGGGAGCCACCTCGGTCCCCAGCCACAGGGGCTGAGACACAGGCTCCCCCAGCCCCAGCTGGAGACCAGAGTGGCCAGGGGCTCAGGCTGAGAAGAACGTGGGGGAGGGGAGCTGCTTTGTGCAGATTTGGGGGTTATGCTTTTTCTAAACTTGAGAGCAGAGGTATTATAAAAGGAGCAGGTGGTTTTAGTGCCTGTGAGGGAGAGTTGTAGGTGTTCTCATGCTGCCCTCTTACCTGGACTGTTCTGTGACTGCTTGCTGTCCACGCGGCACCCCACCTGGTAAGTAAGCTTCAGTGCACAGCAGGGCGTAGTTTGAGATGGGGTTTAGAATAGCGGTGTCTCCCTGGCCTGATGTAGAGGGTGCCCCTGGGATTAGCTTAAAGCCACAGGCTGGAGCATTGCAGGGACTCCTGGGGAACGGCAACGGCGGCCTCTGGCCCGGGTGAGCGTGTGGAGCAGTGCGGAGGGCTGGGGAGACGGCCTTGTGAAGGTGCCGCGCTTCAGGTGTCGGTGACAACCGCCCGCCTGGCGGCCACCTGGCACTTAGGTGGAGAGGGGAGTGGGGAGAGTTGGACACACACGGACCGGAAGGGAGCCAGCCCTCTGTGTCGGGGGGCTGGGGCCGCCTGCCGGGGTGGAGTGTGTGGGAACAGCTGAACGTGTTCTTTGGGAGGCATTGGTTTGGGGGCTTAGAGGGGAAAAGGCAAGAGGGGGCTCCTGGGGAGAGGAAGCGCAGAGCGGATAGTTGGGCCGAGCAGGAGCGCCTCGGGGTAAAGGAGGCGCTGGGGCTTGAGGGCAGATTCCTGCCTCCGGGGAGAGTAAGTGGGGCCCTGGCCTTGACGTGGCAGCTGGGGTGTGCGCAGCCGCAGTAGAGACCGAGGAGGCTCAGCTGACTTCAAGGTCACTAAGACCTATCCATAAAGTAACAGAATGTACTGGGTCTTTTCATTATAAAAGTAAACCTACACATGATAGAAATTTTGGAAAACAAAGTAGAGGAAAGAAAAAAGTAACATCATGGTGTCTTTTCTAGCTTTTTTTGTTGTTCCAGTCACGGTTTCTTTGCCTTTTGTCCTAACATGCTTGTGATGCCACCTTCTGTCATTAGTTTGGTGTAGCTGCTTTCACGTTGCCTGTCCCAGGCCTTTCCGCAGGCCATTACTGGTTTTAGTGGGAACCGGCTCTGCGCTCGCCCATGGCGTAGACACAGCAGTGCTGGCTGTTGCTCGACGCTGCTGGCGCTGGCTTTCTCTCAAAGTAGGTGACTGTGCATAGACTTTTCCCCAATGTCAAGTTGTTTGCTTAAGATAGACTCGCAGAGGTGCCTGGTTGAGTTAGAGTATGAAAACTTCTGAGGCTCTCATTATGTATTCACAACATAGTTTCCAGCAATATTTCCAGCAGTTTGGACTGCCATCAGCAAGGCTGAGTGTGCCCATCGACCATCTTGCCGGTACCGGGCGTTGTCATCTGGCTAAATACTTGCTATTTGATAACAGAAAATAATACTGTGAGTTTGCGTTTCTTTGGTTTCCAGCAGTTGAACATCTTTTCATGTTAAGCAGCTGTATTTCCTATTTTGTGGTTGTTGGTGTCCTTTGCTCTTATCTGCTGGCGTCTGATAAATTTGTATGAGCTCGCTCTATATTAAAGACATTAACCCATTGTGTGTTGTATTTACTGCCCGTGTTTCCAGCTTCTTTATTACTTTTTTGTACTTTCACTTACTGAAGTTTCGATTTCCTTGAGGTGATTGATCAATTCCCTCCCTTACCACTGTGCTCACTAGACTCTCAGACAGCGAGGCAGGTAGACTGTTTTGTTCACGGCAGTGATCTCAGCACCTATAACAGTGCCTGGCACAGAGTAGGTCCTCTTTAAACGTTTGTCTGAATTAGTCACGTGAGTGGGCGTGCTGGGTGCTGGGACGGCCTGGATGGGTGAGACAGTCCCTGCTGAAGTGCTTACGGCTGCCAGCAGTTCTCAGACTTTGGCTCTCAGCATCCCTATACATGCTTAAAAATCACTGAGGACCTGCTTCTCTGGGTTCTATTTATCATGTTAGAAATTAAAGCTGAGAGGGTTTTACCATGGTAATTCAAAAATAAACTCCTTTCTTGTCAATATAAATAGCATATTTTTATGAAAGCTATTTCCCAGAAAGAAAAAATCAGTGGATAGAGTGGCATTGGTTTGCATTTTTCCAAATTTCTTTGCTATCTGACAGCCAGAGCCTCATACCTGCCTTGAACCTTCGCAAGTCACGTGCGCACATGTCACGTGGTCTCTGTTCCACTGGACACTCATGACTCACATTTTGGTGTTGTTGGGAAAACGGTTTTTACCTCACAGACCCCCAGAAGGAGTCTCATTCTTCCTTGAGAACCACTGGGCTAAGGAGAAGCAAGAACTGGCAAGTCCCTGAGCCTCTTCATTGTTCCTTTCGTTGCTTGAATCTGAAGGCCTTTGGTTGCTTTAAACTAAGGTCTGTTTCCCCTAGATTTGAGAAACAGTTATTTCTGGAATTGGCCTGCAGTGTAAGGTGAGGCTCTGGGCTTTTGCCAGCTGGTTGAGCGGGTCAGAGCTCATAGACTGAACCCTTTCTCTCCCTCATGAGGCGTTTCCTTCTTCACATGAGCTTTTCTACTGTGGGGCCGGCTGCACTCCCACCCTTTCCTGTTGAGCGTTTATTTCCCCGAGCACCTCCCTACTGTAAATTTCAATTTTGTAATCTGCCAGTACCTCGTAGGGATTACCCTTCATGTTTTCTTGGCTGCTCTCACCTGTTTATTCTTCCCAATGCACTGAACATTAACTTTAAAGCCTTCCCCAAGTCCCAGTGCCAGGGCTAGGGCTCGAGAAGGCTTGGGCCTGTTGTGTGCAGGGTGGGGCAGCTGTGGGGGCTCCATCCAGGAACTCTTTCATAGGGTGGCGAGGCGCCCTCTTCTTGCCATCAGATGCCTTGCCCACACTCTGACCAACGGTTGGGTCTGGGAAAGGGGGTAAGACCGTCCCAGTTGAAGAGTCTTCCTAGGCAGTGTCTTCTGTCGTGGAAAAGTCGACGGTGTGCCTAGTGCCCCACTGGCTGGCCCCAGGGGGCTGGTCAGAAGAGTCTTCCTTGCCACCCACTCTTCCTGACGGAGCTGCTACCCCCTACTCAGCCCCACTGCTTGGCCCAGGTCCAGGCTAGAAACCAGGATCCTGCATTGCAGTTGGGCGTGCAGTGTCAGCGGCTGCCTGACTCTTGCTTTGAGCCCCTGTGCCCCCAGGTACCCAGCCTCATGGAATTCCGTCCTGTGGTCCTGAAGACTCCCTGAGGTGCGGGCGTCTCAGCAAGTGGTGATTTGACCCATATGGTCCCCAGCCAGGAGCCTGGCTGTCCCCTTGCCTTCTCTCCCTCATCCCACGTCTGCTCCACTACCAAGGTCTCCGGATGCTTCTCCTAAAATCTCTCAGGTCAGCCTGGCTCTGTGCCCACCTCCTCAGCCCTCCCAGGCCGGGAAGGCCAGTTGTTCTTCCTGCCTGCCTGCTCTTCCTGCCCTTAGAAACCCTCCCTGAATGGCTAGGATGGGGCAGGGACCCTGCGACTGTGCTGCTGCGCCCGCCCCTGCCCCAGGACTGCACCTAGGGGAAATTATCCGTTAGGTTGGTACGGAGCTCGTGTGGGTCTCTGAACTCCTTGAGGGCAGACCTGAAGTCCAGTTCATCTGTGCACCCAGCTCCTAACCCGGGGCTTGGCCCCGAGAAGCTGCTTGGTGAGCTGAAAATGTGTGGCTGGGAGAGCAACACAACCGAGAATCACTGGGCATCCTGGGCCAGCATCATACAGGCCAGTCACATGGCATTGGAAACCCCAGCAAGCCTGGGGGCCCCTGCCCTCGCCCCATGGTGAGAGGGTCCCCAGGGAAGATGGCTCTGCACCTTTGCGTGGCACAGAGAAGAACTGTCTGGAAGATGTGCAGGCTTGGAGGTTTGAATCCTAGACCTCCAAGGATTCTTCTGCCTTTCCTCACCTCAATTCCTCCTCTCAAGACCTTCTTCATGGCCTTCTGCTCCCCAAACCTCCATAGCATTTCCCTGGGGTGGGGCCATTTCCCATTTCCCAGCCTTCCTTACTTCTCAGACTTCTGTTGCCCTTGGCTCCAATTCCCTGGCCCTGCAAGGGTAAGGCCTTTTGGGTAGGGCCTAGATGTCTTCTTCAGGACAACTTTGAGGGCTTCTTTCCCCGACCAGGAACAGTATCCCCTATTGTTGCCCCTGGTCTGACACTGTTTTGACCAGGGTAGGGAGCTCGTATCAGTGGTGGCCTCTGCCCCACCATGGGTGGGTCTGCAAGTGGTCTTATTCCTTGTTGGAGCCCTGGGCAGCAGACCCTGGGCTTCAGCCCCACCTCTTAGGTGGGGTCAGGGGAGAGGGGTGGGAGTGACAGGCTGTGCTTGGCCTTCCAGCTTCACAGCACCCTGCCCCCAGCCCGCTTAGTGGAGCCCTTGTTCCTGGCTCCTCTTGGTCCTCCGTCTTCTCCACGGGCACAGGATCCAGTGCCATTCACTCTGCTAGCCCCATCCTTGATCACCAGAATCCTGAGAACAGGAATCGGTTCTACACACTGAATGCCCCCTGTATTAGCCAAAGGCGTGCTGACGCAAAGTACCAGAAACCTGCTGGCTTTTATAAAGGGTGTTTATTTGGGGTAGAAGCTTACAGTCACAAGGCCGTGAAGAGTAAGTTACTTTCCTCCAGTCTTGCAAAGTTTTGGAGCAAGATGGCTGCCGGTCTCTGCAAGTGTTCAGCCTTCCTCCTCCTAAGGCTCCGTGGTCCCAGATCCTTCCGATTTTAGCTGTAGGCTAGCATAAGGCTCATCTCTTTCCCTGGGGCTCGTTTCTGGGGTTTTTCAGCTGTTCAGGGCTCTGGTCTCTTCAGCTGCAAACTCAGGCAAATGGCTTGCCGTCTCCGGGGGGGCTCCAGCGTCCAAGACTGAACTACGCTCTCCTCCTCTGTGGATTTGCGTTCCTGTCTTTGAGTGAGCGTGTGTTTACAGAGCCCACAAAGGGCGTGGGGGCGTGGGGAGGACTCAAACCCAGTCGCCCTGATGACGTGGTCAAAGTAAAAGTGGAACCTCTGACTCTAATACAATCTAATACGCCCAGAGGAACAGACCAGTTTACAAACACAATCCAATATCTACGTTTAGAATTCATAATACCAGACTGCCCCACTCCCCATATGCCAGTCACAATTTGCATGCCATTTTTTTTTTAAGATTGATTTATTTACTCCCCCCCACCCCCCCATCGTTGTTTTTGCGCTCACTGTCTGCTCTCTGTGCGTTCTGTGTCTGCTTGTCTTCTCTTTAGGCAGCACCAGGAACCAATCCTGGGACCTTCCAGAGTGGGAGAGAGGTGCTCAATCTCGCACCACCTCAGCTCCCTGGTCTGCTGTGTCTCTTGTTGTCTGTCCTCTGCGTCTCTTTTAGTTGTGTCATGTTGCTGCACCAGCTCTCCGCGTGGGCCAGCACTCCTGTGCGGGCCAGCTCTCCGCGTGGGCCAGCTCGCTGCACAGGCCAGCTTGCCTTCACCAGGAGGCCCCGGGAATCGAACCCTGGACCCCCTATATGGTAGACGGGAGCCCAATCGCTTGAGCCACGTCTGCTTCCCTGCATGCCATTTAAAGCTCACAAAGCCGTAGGTGCACAGTTCCTCTTCTCCTTTTGTAGGCAAGGGACTGACCCTTTGGGAGAGGACATGGCAGAGCTGAAGTCAAAGCCCAGAGGACTGCCTCAGGCAGGGGCTGTGCCTAGGTCTGGCAGGATCTCAGGTCTCAGCTAGTCTTTATTCCTATTTTAACTGGTTTTGAGGTGTCAACGCGTTGTCCCTCCATTCTGCCCACTGGCTCCATCCTTTCTTTCAGCTCCCACTTATGGAGTGGAGGCTCTGCCTTGGGCACAGCATGCTGAGAATACTTGTGCCTTGTTGCCATTGTCCCCTTGTGAGGCAGTGGTTCCCCATGAGGAGAGGCAAGCCCAGGCTCCTACCTCTCCTCCCCACCCTCCGAGAGCTCGTTTCCTCTACCAGAAATGTCAATCAGAGAGCAGCTTGCCTCGTCTCTAGCCCCACTCCTAGCTCCAGAGCCCTGGTTCAGAGATTTTGCCTGAGGGGAGAAGCAGGAATAACATATTTACATCCTACTCTCTTACCAAGGGAGAGACTTCATTTGCAATAGTGAGTGAAGAAATTCGAGCCTAAAGGTGCTCTCAGGAACAGTGGAGGTTGTGGTGAAAGGCAATTGAGAGGAGATTCAAGATACATGCTAAACTGGTAGTTTGTGGGAGAGAATCAGGAATAAGACAGCTGGGAGGAGACCTCCTGGGGTTCAGAACAAAACTCAAATCCTGACCTCAGAAACTATGCCTTCAAAGGAGCTACTCAAAGCTGCACTTCCTGGAGGCTCGACACTGCGGGGGCCAGATGGATTTCACTAAAGTATCCCAGCCAGCCCCCGAAGTTATAAACAAGCACCCAGCAAGAACAAGTGGGGGAGGAGGGCAGTACCCAGAGCTCTCAGGATATGTGATCTAAAATGTCTGGTTTCCAACTAAAAGTTACAAGGCATGCAAAGACACTGGAGAGTATGGCCGATGAACTGGAAAAATAAAACTGCCTGTGAGAGAGACCAGATATCAGATTTATCGAAAAAGCCTGTAAAGTACCCTTTGTAAACATGTTCATAGAACTAAAGGAAACCATGATTAAAGAAGAAAAGGAAGGGTGCCTCGACCTGTGAATTGGGGCCTGGTGGCCCTGCCAGCAGCAGCCACTGCCGACCCTGCCCTGTAGCCACCGCCACTGCCGCCGCCTTGGGACCGACTGTAGGATTAGGCCACTGTCTTCAAGGAGTCAGCGTGTTCCTCTGTTCTGTGGTCACACGTTGATGGAGGTTCTGAAGGGCCGTGGAGATGACTGCCAGGCACAGCACAACCTTTATGCAGACAGGTGAGCTGTAGAAACTCATTTCTGCTCCGCCAGGAGACCCCCGTAAGAGTGGCTAACCTGGACACGGAAGTGTTGAATTGAAATCCACAGGGCGTTTTACAGGAGTTCTGACCTGGCTGGGGCAAGCCTCAGTGCACGTCTTTATAGTACCTCAGTCTTACTGCACTGAGTCTCTGCTGCTTGTTAGGAGGGTCACGTCATTTCCCATTGCTCCCAGCTTCATGTTCAAAGCACTGAGCATCTCAAGTGCAGCATATGGAATCAGACTTCAGTTCCTTTACATCATTTCTGTATTTACTTTTTAAAATTCTTTCATAACCCTCTTGAGTGTCTTTTAACTAAATTAACCTGGCTTGAATGAAGTGCCCAGCTCCCGTGGAGGTCACACACAAGAACATGAGATTCTTATCACACACAATCCAGCCACTGCAAACTGAAGCATACTTACAGGGCACTTAGGAAATATGGCGCTACCAGAACAGTAAGAGTTTGTGAAGCGACTTAGACACAGCTCTTGCGGAGAAGGAAGGCGTCCGTGTTCTTGACTGGCCTTCCGCACGGCCATCCAACCAGATTGCTGATGACTGGTCAAGTCTTGTAAAAATGAAGTTGCTTGAAGAGCCTGGCTGCCCCCTTGTTATTCACTGTCCTGCAGGTCTTGGGGGGGCTCCAGTGCTGGTTGCGTGGCATTGACTGAAGGTGGGATGAAATAGGAAGAGGCAGTACAGTTCACGAGGCATAAGCGGTGTGGAGCTTTTTACAGCAAGCAGCTTTTGTATTTGGAGAAGTATCACCCTAAAATGCAGCTGTGCTTCAAAGACTCCCAGTGGTCACAGAAACAGCTGTTGCAGTCAATAAAATTGGGGTGCCTGATGCTATTGCCTTGGAAGTGGAACTTGAGAGAGGACCTAATTTGTTGTACATATTAGCCAACATGTTGGTGAGTAAGCCTAACGAAGCTGCCACTGGGGTGTTGAAAAGCAGTTTTACCATGCTACAAGTCTGACAGAACTGCAACCTCTACGGGTTACAATCAGCCTATTTGGACACTTAGCAAAAGATTCTTTCTGGCCAGCATTTAAAATGGGCTTATTGTTTGTAACAACTGACCTTTCCTGAAATCATGCAGTATTGTTATAAGTCTTCTTTAAATCTATTCCCATGTCAGAATCTTAATATATATAGAGTGATTAGGTGCCAAAATACCTAGCATAATACTTGTATATTTTTAGTATAATATAGAACTTAAAATCCCAGGAACTGTGAACACTCTAGACCTTATGTGGTTTATTCCTTCAGTCATTTCAAGCATTGAAAGTAGGGCCTATGTGGTTATTTGCCTGTTCACTTTACGTTCACATCTCCCACATTCTTACCAGTATACATTGGGTTTGCAAAACCACTGAATTTTGTTGGATTTTTACCAAGTCTTATGCCGATTATTTAATGTCTATCTATAAGTCTTATTTTGTGACTTTAGAGAAAACCTCCACTTTGAAAATCTGCATTGTACAGAAGCACGTCTTTAATATTTTCAGACAAAAAAGACTTACAATTAATTTAATGTTTGTACTTTGGGGTGCAACTTAATGGGAAGGGCCTGACAAATAAATGGGAGGGGCTATTAAACATTTTTAGTAAAACGTTTCTTTCATCTTGTACAGAACATGTACAATATACTCTTTAATTTAGTAAATACATATTTTTAAAAGGTAGAGATGCTTTGTTATGGTAGCTACAATTCTTAATTATAAAATTCTGAAATTCTTGTGATTTTTTTCCATATGTTTTGGAAGTTGTTTACCAACTATTATTTCTGTTTGAAGTGTGATTTTTTTTCCTTTTCTTCCCAACCTCTTGCAAAAAAGAAGTAGGTTTCTGCTAACAAATTTAGCAGACATCTACTATTTTATATACTTTTTTGAGCTGTGTAACTTATTTGGAACTTGATAATTTGTTTTATTATGTAATTTATAAAATGGTGATGTGTATTAGTGATAGTTCAACCATATATTTATACTGTCTTGGAATGTGTGGTTATAGTTCTGTGGGAGAAATAATTTGCTAGTGTTTACCAGCTTGTAAAAACCTAGAGTGAGAGCTTAAACATCTAAATAAATAATGAAATGGAAAAAAAAGTAGTAAAGGAAGCCATGATGCTAATGGCATACCAATGAGAATATCAATAAAGAGATAAAAAATTGTTAAAAAAAAAAAAAAAAAAGAGCCAAATGGAAAATTATGGAGTTGAAAATTACAATAACTGAAATAAAAATTAACTCAAGGGGCTCAACAGTAGATTTGAACTGGCGGGAGAAAGAATAAGTGAACTTGAAGGTAGATCGATAGAGATTATGCACTCCAAAGCTTCACAGAAACGTGGAACACTATTAGGCACACCAACTGTCTTAGTTTGCCAAAAGGGGCTGCCGATGCAAAGTACCAGAAATGTGTTGGCTTTTATAAATGGGGTTTATTTGGGATAAAAGCTTACAGTTCCAAGGCTGTGAAAAGTCCAACTCAAGGCACCATAAGAGGTGCTTTCTCACCAAAGTCAGCTAACATGTGTTGAAGAAGATGGCTGCTGATCTCTGCCCAGGTTTCAGCTTTCCCCTCCAGGCTCACCCTTTTCTCCTGAGCTCCATGGGCCCAGTCTCTTAAGGCTTTGTGCTTAAGTGACCCTGTAGTCCTCTCTATCCTGGGCATAGGGCTTGTTTCTTTCCTGGCTTCCTACATCAGTCTTGGCTGTTCTGTGCTCTTCCCAATTTCAGCTGTAAGCCATCAGGCAAATGGCTCATCTCTCCCCGGGGGCCTCAACTGTGTGAGCCTTCTCCTTTCTGTCACTTGGCAGGATCAAAAATGACAGAGCTCTCTCTTCCTGTGTCTGTCTCCATCAGACTTTCTCTGTATTTTTTTATATCAGACCCAGCAAGGGGGCAGAGACCCAACCTGAGTTATGCCTTACTGACGTAGCCCAATCAAAGGCCCTAAAGTGATCTTATCAAGTAATCTAATCAAAGGCCCCACAGCTGAATTTAACACAATCAAAGGGTATCACACCCAGAGGAATTAGCTTACAAACATAATCTTTTTCTTTTTGGGATTCATAAAATAATCTCAAACTGCCACACCAACAAATGTAGAATGGGAGTACCAGAAGGAGAGGGAAAGGAGATAAAGGAGCAGAAAAAATGTTTTAAAAAAGGACTAAAAATTTCCTAAATTTATTGAAAAACAATAACATACACATTCAGAAACCTCAATGAAATCCAAGTAACATAAACACAAAGAGTCACAAACAGACACATTATAGTAAAAAATGCCAAAAATCAAAGACAAAGAGAAAAATCTTGAAAGCAGAAAGAGTAAAACAACTCATTCCTTACAAAGGAACCCCAATATGATTAACAGCTGACTTCTCAGCAGAAATAATGGAAACCAGAAGGCAGTGGGATAACATACTCAAAGTGCTCAAAGGAAAAAAATGATCAATAATCTTATATCCAGCAATTTCCTTCATTTCAATAATAAAGGTAAAATAAAGACTTCCCCAGATAAACAAAAATTGAGGGAAATTGTTGCTGGCAGACTTGCCTTACATGTAATAGTAAAGGAAATTCTTCAGGCTCAAAGTAAGTGATCCCAAACAGTAATCTGAATCCATATACACAAAAAACAAAGAAAGACCATAAAGGTAATTATGAAAAACAGAGATGAATATTTTCCTCTTTCTTTTTTAAAATGATTTAAAAAGGAATTGTATACAGTAATATATATATATATATATAATGTATTGTTGAGCCTATAACATATAGAAATGTAATATATGTGTAATATATTTGCCAATAACAGCACAAGGTTGGTGGATGGGAGTAAAGCTATCCTGGGCTAAGTAAATGACCACAGGAGGTAAAGTAATAGTTATGACATTGTTGGGTTTGTAATATTAATAGATATAATATATACATCAATTATACCACAAAAGGGGAGAGAAAGGAATGGAGCTATATATGAGTAATGTTTCTATTTATAACTGGAATTAAACTAGTTTAAATCAGAAGCTGATTCAGATAACAAGATATATATGGTAAGTCCTAGAACAACCATTTAAAAAATTTCAAAATATAGTAAAGTAAACATTAAAGAATTAAATGCTGCATTAGGTGATATTTACTTACTGCCAAAGAAAAGAAAGCAATAGAAGAACAATAGTGGAACAAAAAAAGACATGTAACTTATAGAAAACAAAGTAAAATGGCAGACATTAACTATATCAATAATAACATTAAGTGTAATGGGATTCAACAATCCAATCAAAAGTTAGAAATTACCAGACTGGATAAAAAACATGATCTAACTATATGCTATCTATAGAAGACACACTTTGATTCAAGGATACAAGTAGACTGATAGTTAAAAAGATGGAGAATATATATTATGCAAACATCAACCACAAGAAAGCCGGAGTGGCTATATTGACATGAGACAAAATAGACTTTAAAACAAAAAAAATACTATTAGAGATAAAATGGGACATTTTATGATGATAAAAGGGTCAATCCACCAGGAAGATATAACAATTATAAACAGATATGCATCAAATAGCAGAGCACCAAAATAAAAGAAGCAAAACCTGATAGAAATGAAGGCAGAAATAGACAATTCAACAATAGTAGTTGGAGACTTCAGTATCCCACTTTCAATAATGGATAGGATACTTAGAGGATTAAAAGGAAATAGAACACTTGAATAATACTAAACCAATTAGATCTAAGAGATATCTATAGAGCATTCTATCCAACAACAACAGAATGTATATTTTTCTCAAGTGAACATAGAACATTCTCCAGGATAAACCATATAAGAAGCCATGAAACAGCTTTCAACAACGTAATAAGGATAGAAATAATACAAATTATGTTCTCTGACATTGATGGAATGAATTAGAAATTAATAGCAGGACAAAATTTGGGAAACTCACAAATATGTGCAAGTTAAACAACACTCCTAAATAACTAGTGGGTCAAAGAAGAAATTTAAAAAACAAAACCAGAAATACTTAGAGACAAATGAAAATGAACATACAACATAACAAAACTTATGGGATGTGTATTAGTCAGCCAAAGGGGTGCTAATGTGAAATACCAAAAATGGGTTGGTCTTTACAAAGGGTATTTATTTGGGGTAGAAGTCCACAGATACCAGGCCATAAAGCGTTATGTTTCTTCTCTCACCAAAGTTCCTTGCTACGTGTTGGAGCAAGACAGCTGCCGACGTTTGCCAGGGTTCAGGCTTCTTGGGTTCTTCTCTTCCCGGGGCTGCGTCTCTCTCCGGGCTTAGCTCTTCTGGTTCCTTCACAAGGTCAGCTGTAGACTATTAGGCGAACAGCTCGCTTCTCTTCTCCTGGGGCCTTCTTTCCAACATCAAAACTGCTTCTTAAAAAACTGCTATTCAAAACCTGCTCCATCTGTCTGTCCTTTGCCTTGCCTTTTATATTCGATTCCCCACCCACCAAGGGGTGGGGCTCAACGCCCTACTGACATGGCCAGTCAATGCCTTAATCATAACTTAATCATGCCCAGATTAACAGATCAGTTTACAAGCATGATCCAATTATATTTTTGGAATTCATAATTACATCGAACTGCCAAATGGCCACAGGATGCAACTAAAACAGACCTTAGAGGGAAATTTATAGCTATAAGTGCCTATATTAAGAAAAAAGAAAAATTTAAATCAATAGCCTAATCTTACATCTTAAGACAGTGGAAAAAGAAGAGCAAGCTAAACCTAAAGCAAACATAAGGCAGGAAATAATAAAGATTAGAGCAGAATTTGTTGAAAAAGAGAATAGAAAAAGCAACAGAGAAAACCATCAAAACCAAAAGCTGGTTCTTTGGAAAGATCAACAAAATTGACAAACCTTTAGCTAAACTGACCAAGAAAAAAAAAGAGCAAAGACTCAAATTACTAGAATCATAAATGAAAGAGGGAACATTAGCAATAAAAGGATTACAAATGTACAAATGTAGGCCAACAAACTTAAAACTTCATTTAGACAACTTAAATGAAGTGGGCAAATACCCAGAAAGACAAACTATTGAAACTGACTCAAAAAGAAATAGACAATTTAAATAGACCTATACAAGTAAAAAGATTGAAATAATAATAAAAAATTTACCCATAAAGCAAAGCTAGATGGTTTCATTGTTTGAATTCTACCAAAAAGAATGAATAGCAATTCTTCAGAAAATGTTCCAAAAATAGAAGCAGAGGGAACACTTCACAACTCATTCTCTGAGGCCAGTATTACTCTGATACCAAAACCAGACAAAGACCTCACAAGAAAAGGAAACTACAGACCAATGTCTTTTATGAATACGGATGCAAAAATTCTCAAAATTAGCAAACCAAATCCAGCAACACATAAAAAGAATTATATACCATGACTGTGGTAGTTTGAGACTGCATGTACCCCAGAAAATCATGTTCTAAAAGCTGGTCCATTCCTGTGCGTGTGAGTCTATTGTAGTGCAAAGGATTTTTAGATGTAACAAGAAAAGTGCAAACAATGAAAGAAAAATAAGTTGGATTCATCCAAATTTAAAGCTTTTATGCTTCAAAGGACAATCTAGAAAGTGATAAGGAACTTGTATACAAAAATATAGTCTACAGTGTATATGTCCATATACACTATACCATACTTATGCTATATTATTGTTATTATTATATATTAGTTATATTATACTGTATTCTATTATTATTACAATAAAAAGACAAATGACTTAGTCCTTTGCCCAAAGGATCTTATTAGGCATTCCTCCAAGGAAAATATACAAATGACCAACACACACATGAAAAAATGCTCACCATTGTTAGTCATAAGGGAAATGCAAATCAAAACCACGATGAGATGCCAGTTCACACACACTAGTTTAGCTAGAATGAAAGAGTCAAATAATGACAAGTGTTGATGAGGATGTGGAGAAATTGGAACTCTCATATACTGCTGGTGGGAAGGTACATTTGTATAGCTGCTTTGAAAAACAGTCTGGTAATTCCTCAAATTATTAAATATAGAGTTACTTAGGACCCAGCAATTCCACACTACATCCACCCACAAACTTGTACATGAATTTATATTGGCATTGCTCACAATAGCCAGCCCAAATGGGAGGAAACATCCTAAATGTCATCAACTGAAAAATGAGTAAAGCAGATGTGGTCCATCCATACAGTGGAATACTATTCAGCCATAAAGAGGATGTGTCCGGATGCATGCTACACCATGGATGACCCTAGAAAACAAGCTCATTGAAAGAAGCCAGTCACAAAAGACCATATATTTTGATTTCATTCATATGAAATGTTCAGAACAAGGAACTCTATAGAAACAGAAAATAGATTGGTGGTTGCTTTGGAGTGGAGGAAATGAGGGGCTGAAGGGAGGTGACAGCTAAAGGGTGCAGGGTTTCCCTTTGGGGTGATGGAAATGTTCTAAAATTGACTATGGTGATGGTTGCACAGATCTGTGATTATTCTAAAAGCCAGTGGATCATACACTTTAAATGTGTGAATTGTATGGTGTGTGAATTATATCTCAATAAGGCTGTTTAAAAAACAATAGAAATTGCCAGCTTTCTCAGATCATATCATAGCATTTTCCAAGATAGGACATCTCATGTAATTTTCTCACTATTCACTAAGGGCCACATAGGCACAGGACACTGCCCAAAGCCTTCACCTAACTTCAAGAAAAGCTATTTAATCTCTAGATGTACATATCTAACAGGATCTCAGGCTGGTCTTTTCCATTAACCCAGGTTTGGAATCAAAGCTGATGATGAAAGGCAGTAAATAAGCCGTATATTGTACTTGGGGATTAGCCCACAAGCTATCAGCAAACATTGTTGAAGGGGTTTCTGAGACACGCCATTCTGTCAGAACCGAAACTTTGCATAGATTGGCTGGCTGTTTATCAAAGCTGTTTTCTCTTCTTCCTGGGCTAAGAGCTGGACCACACTTGCCAGCCTCCTTGGCTGGAAGTTGTGGCTAGCCGACTGGATTCTAACCACTGGAGTGTGAGCGAGAGGGATTCTCTGCGCTCTTTCCCCTCCCACCAGTTTGGGTGAGGCAGATGGTCCTGGTGACCCTGGAAAGCACACGCTGAAGATGGAAGGGGCCTGGCCCCGAGTCACTGCTTGGGGGAGAGCAGCCAGTGGATAGGAACACCCATATTTAGACTTTCCCTGACTGAGAAGAGTCCTCATTCATTTTAGAGTTCTTTGTAGAAGCCGGGGTCTCCGTTGGGGAATACAAGGGAGACTCCGTGGTGAGCACGTTTCCCCCTTCATGGAAAATGCCAGGGGAAGCCTGGGGTTGGGGAATATGGGTTGAAAGCACATCTGAGGAGGGGTGAGGGCATTTTATTCTCTTATTGGATATCTGCTTGTCCAGTGGACTTGCACTGCCTTGTCCTGGTGAGCAGCAGTTGAAGGAGGGCAGATGGGACTGGGGAGCATGGTGCTGCAGGGTCACCAGCCCCTCCAAGCCACCAGAGGCAAGACAGCTGTGACCAGTGTGGGCAGGGGAGGGTGATCAGCTCTGAATTTATCTGAGATGAACATTCTTTAGAAATAAACAGGATTTAGTCTTAAACACCATAGACTCGGTGCTAAAAACAAAGGTGACGAGAAAACCTTGGAATCTGGCTAAGATGTCATTCAGGGACTCCTACCTAGCAGGAAGGAGGAGTTCAACAGATCCCACTTGGATAGGGCTTTGGAAGAAATACAACTTTTCTATTTATATTCCCAAAAAGTTGAGACTCCTCAATAAAAGTTACACATAATTCACTTAAATTATGGAAAAAACACAGCTATGAAATTGCTAAATAGGAAAAGCAGCAAAAATCCTGGTATTCTCAGTCCTAAAGGAGCTTTCAGGGCATGAAAAGCCATATGTGAGAGCAATGCCAACTTCCTAGTGCCATTTAGAAGAACTTTTAGAATCAGAAGTTTTAAAAAAGCCAACAATAACTCCCATCTAATGTGCACCTGCTGCATTTCAGACCCAGGGGAGCAAGGAGGTTGCAAGTGAAATGTTGGAAAACAATTTTATACACAAACAATAACCAAAAAAGGGTGAGAGTAGCTATACTAATATCAGACAAAATAGACTTTAAATGCAAAACTATTATAAGAGACAAAGAAGGACACTATATATTAATAAAAGTGGTAATCTATCAAGAAGAAAGAACAATCATAAATATTTATGCCCATAACTAGGGTGCCCCAAAATTCATGAGAGAAACTGGTAAAACTACGGGGAGAAAGAGATGCCTCTGCAATCATAGTGGGTGACTTTAATACACCATTATCACCATTAGACAGGACATCACGATATAGGGTTAATAAAGAAACAGAAACCTTGAATAATATGTTAGAGGAACTAGACCTAATAGACATATACAGAGCATTACACTCAAATGCGGCAGGATATACAACTTCTCAAGTGCACATGGATTATTCTCCAGGATAGACAACATGCTAGGTCACAGAACAAGGCTCAACCAATTTAGAAAGATTGAAATTATACAAAGTAATTTTTCTGACTACAATGGAATGAAGCTCAAAATTAATAAGTGGCAGAAAACCAGAATAGGCACAAATACATGGAAGTTAACACACTTTTAAATAATCAGTGGATCAAGGAGGAAATTGGAAAAAAAAATCAGTAACTACCTTGAAACAAATGAAAATGAGAACACAACATATCAAAACTTATGGGATACAGCTAAAGCAGTGCTGAGAGGAAAATTTATAGCCATAAATACCTATATTAAAAAAGAAGAAAGAGCTAAAATCAAAGACCTAACTACACACATGGAGGAACTAGAAAAAGAATAACAAACTAATCCCAAAGCAAGCAGAAAGAAGGAAATAATGATTAGAGCAGAACTAAATGAAATTGAGAATAAAAAACACTAGAAAAATTAACAAAACCAAAACCTGTTTTTTTAGAAGATTAATAAAATTGACAAACCCTTAGCTAGACTAACAAAGAAAAAAAGGGAGAAGATGCAAATAAAATAAAAAACAAGAGAGGGGTTATCACCACTGATCCCACAGAAATAAATAGTATCAAGAGAGGATACTCTGAAAAATTGTATGCCAACAAGATGGATAACAGATGAGATGGACAAACTTCTAGAAATACACAACCAGCCTACACTGATGAAAGAAGAAATAGAAGAACTCAACAGACCAATCACAAGTAGTGAGATTGAATTAGTCATCAAAAACCTCCCAACCAAGAAAAGCCCTGGACCAGGTGGCTTCACAGGTGAATTCTACCAACCATTCCAGAAAGAACTAACACCAATTCCGTTTAAACTCTTGCAAAAAATAGAAGTGGAGGCAACATTACTTAACTCATTCTATGATGCCAACATCACCCTAATACCAAAGCCACATAAAGATGCCATAAGAAAAGAAAACTACAGGCCAATCTCTCCAATAAACTTAGATGCTAAAATCTTCAACAAAATACTTGCTAATCATATTCAACACATCAAATGAATTATACCCATGATCAAGTGGGCCTTATCCCATCTACACAAGGATGGTTCAACATGAGAAAATCAATCAATGTAATATACCACATTAACAGATCAAAAGAAAAAAATCACGTGATCATCTCTATTGACACAGAAAAGGCATTTGACAAGATACAGCATCCTTTCTTGATAAAAACACTTCAAAAGATAGGAATAAAAGGAAACTTCCTAAACATGGTAAAGAGTATATATGAAAAATCCATGGCTAACATCATACTCAATAGAGAAATGCTAAAGGCTTTCCCTCTAAGACCTGGAACAAGAAAAGGATGCCCACTGTCACCACTCTTATTTAATGTTTGTATTAGAAGTAATTGCTCAAGCACTTAGGTAAGAAAAAGAAATAAAAGGAATCCATATTGGAAAGGAAGAAGTGAAAATTTCACTATTTGCAGATGACATGATCCTATACATAGAAAGCCCTGAAAAATCTGCAACAAAGTTTCTAGAGCTGATCAATGAGTTCAGTAAAGTGGCAGGATATCAGATCAACACGCAAAAATCAGTAGCATTTCTGTACACTAATGAGCAACCTGAGGAGGAAATCAAGGAAAAATCCCATTTACAATAGCAACTAAATGAATCAAATACCTAGGAACAAACTCAATTAAGGATGTAAAGAACTTGTACACAGAAAACTACACAACATTGTTAAAGGAAATCAAAGAAGACCTAAATAAATGGCGGAATACCCCATGCTCATGGGTTGGAATTCTAAATATCACTAAGATGTCTATCCTGCCCGAATTGATTTACAGATCTAATGCAATCCCTATAAAAATTACAACAGCATTTTTTACTGAACTGGAAAAGTCAATTATGAAATTTATTTGGAAGGGCAAGGGGCTCCAAATAGCCAAAAACATATTGAAAAAGAAAAACTAAATTGGGGAAATCACGCTATCTGACTGTAAAGCATACAGTGTAAAAGCTACAGTGATGAAAACTTCATGGTATTGGCACAAGGATATACATACTGACCAATGAAACCAGATTAAGAGTTCTGATATAGATCCATGCATATATGGCCAACTGATATTTGACAAGGCCACCAAGTCCACTCAACTGGGACAAAATGGCCTCTTCAACAAATGGTGTTGGGAAAATTGGATATCCATATCCAAAAGAATGAAAGGATCACCATCTCACGCCCTATACAAAAATTAAATTCAAGATGCATCCAGCGGGGCGGATATGGCTCAAATGGTCGGGCGTCCGTCTGCCATATGGAGGGACCTGGGTTT
>JAQZBX010040134.1:0-22779 GCA_029593785.1 Cabassous unicinctus | reverse complement strand
CAGCCCTTCAGTTAACTGGCCCCCACAACCCTGAGGAAGCGCTATGTCTTTATTTATTTATTTTTTTAAAGATTTATTTTATATTATTTATTTATCCCCCCCTTGCTGCTTGTGCTGCTCTGTCCATTCGCTGCGTGTCTTCTCTGTGTCTGCTTATCTCCCCCTTGCTGTGAGGTCTTGCCGCATCAGCCCAGGGCGCCGTGCGAGCCGGCCTGCCCTCACAAGGAGGCGCCGGGAAGCGAACCCGGGGCCTCTCATATGGTAAACGGGTGCTCTATCCATTGCGCCACACCCTACAGCCATACCACCCTGAACGCGCCCAATCTCGTCTCATCTCGGAAGCTAAGCAGTGTCACGCTATGTCTTTAAATCTCCACTGCCTTCACCCTAGTCCAGGGAGAACTGAAACAACGGCTGTCATTGCTTTTGTCCAGGGTGGGTTGAAACAAAAGCTGCCCTCAGAGCTGAGCCACCAGCAATCAGAATTTGCTAATCAAAAGGTGTCATTAGAGATTAACTGTGCCCACCTCTGTTCTTGGGGAAGAGAATTTTTAGGTATCTTTCTGTCACCATGCAGAGAGAGCATTTTACTATCCTTTACCATATTTTATCAGCCTCTTGCTTCTGCTCTTCCCTGGGTGCTATACAGTGTTCTTCTGGCCTCCTGGGTTTCAAAATAGTTGTTTCAGACAGTTTCTTCCTGTTCATTGTTTTGGTAAAAGGACTGAGTCCTGGAGCTCCATACTCCATCCTTCCCAGAAGTCTATTAATAAGTCCTTTACTTTTTAATGCACTGTTGGATTACAGAAGTGTCTTATCCAAGATCCAGTTATATTATACTGGAAGCCCTTTCTGAGATGCAGTCCAAATTATGATTTATAAAAACTACCACATATAGAAAAGTAATCAAAACAAAACCCCCCAAACGTTAACAGTGTTGTTTTCAGATGATAGGTCATGGGTAACTTGCTTTTTCCATCTCTTCTATTCATGACCTTATTTGGTTTTTATAAAGAATAAGAAGTGACATACTTTATTTTGTAAAAGAATTTATACACATGACATGGTTAAAAAATGAGAAAGTATTATTTTTCAGAAGTATTATTGAAAAACACAAAAGAACATTTATCAAGCATATACTTGTTTTTCAAACAGTATCTTAATTAATTCTCATGAAAATCCTGCAACTTAAGTGTTATTATCCCTATTTTTGCAGAAGAGGAAACTGAGGCACAGAAAGGTTAAGTAATTTGCCCAAGGGACAGAACTGGGACTTGAATTTAGGAATACTTGTTCTAAAGCCAGTTCTTCTTCCACTAAACCATGCTTCCTCCCACAAGAGAGCATTTTCACATTACCAATTGCTAGTTCTAATTAAGAAACAGCAATTAAACAATTCTCCAATCCTAACAACAATATGTAAGTTACTAGCATTTTAAAGAAATTAATATTAACAGCTCTATATCTTCTGGAAATCATGAAAACTAAATACAAACTACAAACTATTGCAGAAAGAAAAGATTCCAATATGACACAATTACATGCTTTTTCAAAGCATAGCTCCTTATATTATCTATTAATGGAAGGTGAAGCATAAAAATGTCTTTAGGAACCAATATACTTATAAAAATATTCAATGTGACTAGTAACCAAAGAAATAGAAATTAAAGTAACAATGACATAGCCATCAAATTAGCAAAAATTTTAAAAATAATAATAGTCAGGTTTGGAAAAAAGCACAATTTTCATAAATTTTAGGAAAGAATATAATAGGGAAAAACATTCTGTAGGCCAGTTGGTAATATGCACATTTTTTAAAGTACATATATATATAATAATTATCATTTAGGAATTTATCCTGAGGAAATAATCACTGATCATGGGTATGTATATAAAGATTTAGCTACAGGGTTGCTTTTACATTAAAATTACTTATAAATAGCAAAACAAAAACAAAGACATGTTTCTGCATGCAGAAAAACTGAATCAATCTAAATATGCAGTAAAAAGAAAACAGGTTACTGAATTATGGCACATTCAAACAAAGGAATAGTTGTTTCAGACAGTTTCTTCCTGTTAATTGTTTTGGTAGAAGGACTGAGTCCTGGAGCTCCACACTCCATCATCTTTCCCAGAAAGACGATGACACTAGTATGGAAGAAATTTTTGACATGGTATTTTTAAAAAGTAAAATTTTTTTGTGGTGATGAATGTACAACATTGTGATTATACTAAAAGCTACAGATTATACGCTTTGGATAGATCATAAGGTATATGAATACATCTCAATAAAACTGCTTAATAAATTTTAAAAAATACAAAAGCAGTGACAGAGTTCAAATATTTTTTTTAAAAGTAAGTTAAAAAAAACAATATGTATTGTACAGTTGCATTTTTATTAACCTATTTTGGTTATGTTTCTGTAATTACAAAATATAATGTCTGGAATAATATACAACAAGTTTTAATAGCCTGTTATTAGGTGATAGAAACAAGTTACCAAAAAGTATATATGTATGCTGTCATTTATGTAAGAAAAACTATATTAGGTTGAACAATACGAAATTGCTGACATCTGCCTGGTTTGACTTACAAAAACAGCAATTTCAAATGGTTCAACTTAATACTTACATCTGGAAAAATATATCCCAAAATGTTAATAGTATTTATCTTTAGATATGGGAGTTTTTTTCTTCCTTATGTTCATCAATATTTTTCTTCTTTTAATTCATCTGTATTTTCTTCACCTAGCTTTCAATATATTCAAATTTTTCTAAAACTAAATCTCAGTTTCAACATTTATAGGTAAGCTTCAATTTCCTCAAAAAACAATGTAAATAATAGCAGTGCCTATCTCACAGGGTTAGTTTAAAGATGAAATAAGATAACTCATGTAGGGACTGCAGCATAGAGCCTGGCACATGTATGCTATCAATCAATAGTAATGTGGTGCTTCTTAGGAAGGTAGATGTGAAATCTGACTCCCTGGCTCTACCACTTACTAATAGTTAAACAAATTATTTAAGCTCTCTGTTTTCAGTTTTCTCATCTTTAAAATGGGAATAATACCATAGAGTTTGTGTGAGGATTAGAAGAGATAATTAGTTGTAATGTATTTAGCATAGTTCCTGGCAGACAATAAATAAGCTCTCAATAAATTTTAGCTTTTATTATTACTGTTAACTATTAGAATAAACATATTATTTTATATAATAAATTATGTACCAACTCTCAGTTACTTAACTGTATTAGGATGATAATTGATATAGAGGCTATGTTATATAAGTTTGGTTCTCCTGGATTTACATGTTTCATTCCAGAGTTTATAACCTTACGAGTAGAAAATCCAAAGTTATAATAATAAACTACAATTCTATTATACTTTAATGTCAACATTTCTAAAATATTTCATAGGCCTAAACTCATTATATTTTCTGAATGACAACTATCACATTGTAACTCCTCTCTTCCATTCTAAACACCTTGTTACAAATACATGGCAGAGAGAACAAACCCTTCTCATCCAAACCTTCCTCCACCCCACCCCCCCACACACACACAAACCAATATACAAAAGATGTTCTCCTACCTTAACAGCTTCTCCAAGAGTTTGGTTTTTGTCAGCTTCCTCACTGGAATGCAATTCAAGTCTATAATTCAACTCTTGTAGTTGTTGTGCCTGTTCATTCAATAGCATTTGTGCCTGCTGTTCCCGAAGTAATGCATTATTCAATTCTTCACATGCACTTTCAAACTTCTCATGAGTGATCAATTTCTGAAAAAAGGAAAAAATATTTTAATTAACTACATTGTTGCATCATTTAATCTTCAGAATTATCTGTTAACATAAAGAGTATAATGCAACAATCCCAAGTGTCTGATATATAAACAGAAAAAAATTTTTGTTTTTCTTAATTTCTTCACTCAAGATAAAAACATCACTGTGGATTTTATGGTAGAAGAGCCTTACTCCCAAAGTTGATCATTTTTAGTCAAATGAAATCTTAGAAAACGTATTTCAAATTCTAAATAAATCCATAATGTTCTATTTAAATCTTCACATATGAACATTTTTATAAAGATTATGATTGTGGGAATTAAAATTTTAACAATTCTTATGTTTTTAAATGATTACCTAAATGGGAATTAAAATTTTAACAATTCCTATGTTTTTAAATGATTACCTAAAAATCTGTGTTTGGTATATGTTATCATTGAGGTATCCCTATATCATCCCTTGGAGAGTCCTTCCCAGACCATACCTCCCCCATGCTCACCACAATACAAGTTATCATGTCATCATATCTTATTTTCTTCATAGCCATTACCATTATCTAAATTCATTTTATAGACTTGCTCACTTTTTTATTGTCTGTGCACAACCACCCCCATATACCAAGCACACATAAATGTATGTGAGCTCCATTGTACAAGGACCTCATTTAGCGTGTTCACCCAAGACAAGAAGGGAACCTGGCTCTCAGTAGGTACCCTATATATTTTTGTTGAGTGAAAGAATTCACATATAAAAATCAGCCAATAAAACTGTGCACCATAATATACAACACAACTTTGACAAAATCAGGACTGCTTCAGAGAGAAGAGTACTCTTCTCTGAAATAATGGATGACAGTTCTAGACTGGGGGCCATCATCCCTTAAGAGGTGTAGAAACCAGGGCGTAACACACTTGTGTTATCTCCTGTTCAAAATATTTTAAGAAACAAAAATTAGTTACAACAAATGAGAGATGTCTCCATCTCAAGGCAGAAAGAACAGGATTGTTTCATAAACGATAGGTAATCTGAGAAATAAACGTAGAAAGCTAAAAAAGAATCATGCAGGCCATCTTCTTATACATATTTATAATTCTTATATTTATATATAAGGCGATCTTATATATATTTATAATTCTTATATAAGATCATGTATGTAAGATCATATACATAAGATTTATAAATTTCCCATTTCTATTAAAAATAATTTGAGGTGGATTAATGTAATTAATCACAAGTATAAAGCAAGCTGATTTAAAATTTTTAAAAATCTAGGGGGAAAAAGAGCAGAATAAAAACCCTATTGATTCTATGCATCTGGAATGTGTAAATTACTGCAGTTGAATGCAAGCTCTATCTCTGAGTTTTCTGAGAAATAAGACAAAAACAGAAAAGTGTCGAATTATAGGGTTCCTCACAGGCTAACAATAGCAAGCATGCAAGTTCATCTAGAGAAAAAAACTTTTACTGGAACTGAGATCGAGGATACATTTATTACATAGGTCCTTCTATGTTAAAATATGTAAGTACTCAGATTTATTTTAGCATCAGATACCTTGCTTACTACTTCCCTGAAGCAACTGTTGTCTTTTTATTATTTGCCTTTTCAAGGGTATATATCATGCATTCCTCAAGACTGATAAAATTTTAAAAGGCAACAGTACAGCATAAAAAGGGATGCCTAAAGACTTAAGTTAATATAAAGTAATGAGAATGATCACAAGGCACACAGGAAAGTTGCCTCATTTCCTGAGAGTCACCTAGTAAAGGTGTATCTAATACATCCCTGATTCTCATATAGTGTTTAGATTTTAAGAACACTAACCTATTTTACTCACTTTTAACAGCTGCCTCATTCTCCACATCATCCTATTTACAACTAAACTCTTCACTTTAACAACATCAACTTTAACAGTCTCCTCTCAGCACTCAGGCTGCATTTCTACATCTTAACATCCTGCTCTATTCCTTGACACCACAGCAGTCTTATGGATTTGTGAATGCAGTATTTTTGTAATTCTTTCATTTGTTGCTGCTGTTGTTTTAATTACCACTCACTGCCATCAGACCATTCTGTTTTTTGCAGTCATCTTGACTTGTATAAATCAAGATGCACACCATTTTGCAGGACTTTATTTATTTATTTATTTATTTGTTTGTTTGTTTGTTTGTTTGTTTATTTTAAAGGTATCAGGGACTGGGGATTGAACCCAGGACCTCGTATGTGGGAAGCTGGCATGCAAACCATTGAGCCACATCGGCCTCCCTGAGTCACTCTTTTCATTTGTCTTCTTTGTTGGTTTTTTTTGTTTTTTTTTCAGGAGGCACTGGGAACCGAACCCGGGACCTCCCATGTGGGAGGTGAGAGCTCAACCACTTGAGCCACATCCACTCACCAGGACTTCTTTTATTTTAACAGAATATATGTGCCCTTTCCAATTCTCCAGAATTTCTTCTTTACCTAAAAACTTAGCTATTTTTAGTCTCTCCTGTCCCTCTTCTATACTTCAGTAGAAGTAATTCACATTAAACTTTTCCTTAAATATATTCTTAGCTTTTAATTCAACTAAGGCTCTTATAAGAGGATTCTGTAACCTTCCAGAAACTTTTTTTCAAACCCTAATTTTCTCGCAAGATGCTAGAAATTGAGTCCTGACTACTTCCAAACTATTTAAAGATAAGATGCTAACTTGAGCCAGATGCAAAAGGACAAACATTATATGATTCTATTTATATAAAATATCTAAAATAAGCAAATTAATAATGACAGAAAGTTACTAGAGGCCAGGGGGAGGGAGGAAAGGGGAGTTATTGCTTAAAAGCTACAGAGTTATATCTAGGGTCATAAAAAGTCTTGGTAATGGATGGTAGAGTCGGGAGTACAACATTGTGAATGTAATTAATACTACTGAAATATACACTTAAAAATGGTCATAATTAGAAAAAAATCAGAATATATGAAAACATATCTGAATTGAAGATGCTGATTTTTTAAAATGCCACAACAGTTAATGAGGGTGAATGTCAGTGTATAGACATTCTGCTCAAAAAAAGAAGAGGTTAAGTAATTTGTCAAAAGTGTTCATCCAGACAGTAATAAAATCTGTGGTTACCCAAGGTTTGGGGAATTAGGGGAAAGGATTAGAAGATGGAGATGGAACACAGGACATTTTTAGGGCAGTGAAACTATTCTTTATGATACTGTAATGGTGGATACATGACATTATGTATTTGTCATAAACCCACAGAATTGTATACACAAAGAGTGAACCTTAATGTAAACTAGAGACTTTAATTACTAATAATTTATCAATATTGGCTTATCACAATAATTACCACACTAATACAAGATGTTTACAATATGGGAAAGTGGGGGAGAGAGAGGTATGATATGGGAATGCTCTGCACTTCCTGTGCAATTCTTCTATAAACCTAAAACTGCTCTAAAAGTAAAGTTTATTATTTTAAAAAATAAGAGATACTAAATTGCTATCCTAATACATAAACCTTAGACTAGGACATAAAATTGTGTAGAATATTTAGAAGTATTCATAGATATTCCAGGAAGCAACATAAATTAAGAATCTTCTAATTTTCAAGAAAGCTACTATTATCTAAACCTTTATTTACAAGCTGATTATATTCTAAATCACAAAATTGACATATCTTAACATCCCAAATAGAAAGCAGGTCAAAATGAGACAGAAACATACTAAAAAGGAATTGGCTTTTGAAAGTTTAAACAGCTCTCTACAGTTTACTTATAATGGCAAAAATTGAAAACAAACGAAATGTCCGTGAATAGGAAACAGTCAAATTTTGATTCATTCATATGACAAGATTGTTCAACTATCTAAAATAACATTCATAATTATTTTATGGAAAATGCTTACAGTACTTTAATTTTTAAAAATTATATACAAAATTATTCCAAACTACATCTGGAAGGCATGTATATGCACATATACACACAGAAAAATGTGGGGAATGAAATATATTCACATTTCAACAGTGACTGGTTTTGGGTGGTAAGATTATAATTTAAACTTTCTTCTTTACATTTTTTTGTATCTTTATCTATGGCTATCATATATTACTCTTGTAATCATGAAGAAAATGTTAAAGCAGCTCATAAATTTTCCTTCTTAAGGCAAAAAACTAAGACAGTGAGAAAAAAAAGTGTGGTGTCTTCAGACATTTGCTGAAAAGGAAATTATTAATTATGTCTTATCAGAAAGGTAATTCATGATTTCTTGACCTGCCTAATTTATAAGAACTCTCTGCCCTTTGAAGGTATAGCTATTTTAGATAATTATTAACATTAAAAATTTATGTAATCATAAGATTAAGAATTAAACCATTACCTATTACTGTTTCTGCTTTCACAAATATTAATACAAATTTCAAATTAACGAAAAGATACATTTAAAAGTACTTTCAAAATGAAGTTAGGGAAGCGGGTGTGGCTCAATGGATAGAGCTCCCGTTTACCATATGGGAGGCCCCGGGTTCGCTTCCCGGGGCCTCCTTGTGAGAGCAGGCCGGTCCACGCGACGCGGTGGGCTGATGCAGCAGAACCTCACAGCAAGAGGGAGATAAGCAGACACGGAAGAAACACACAGCGAATGGACACAGTAAAACACAAGCAGCAAGGGGGGGATAAATAAATAAATAATAAATAAATCTTTAAAAAAAAAAAAAATGAAGTTAAACTTACAAAATTTGAGTTCTCCCACAGAATGGAGAACTAAAAGTAACTTATTCCTATATGTAAGAAACATGTTTTGTATTTATATTTATATTAACTCTCATATGTTGTATACAGCTTTGAAGGCTCAATGTAATTTTAACTCTGTGCTCCTACTTCCACCTTAAGAACAGCAATGTTAATAAGTAACCCAACTACAATGCGAATATTATTGCTGTCCTGATTTAGTGATAAACATTCGCTACATTAGAAACCATGCATGTGTCCCCAAACCTAGTTTTTCTCCCTAGGTCTGGTTTTTAGAATGCTAGTGATAAACTAAGCCTGATTTATTATATGACCATCCTGTATGGGAAATGACTGTAACTCTAGGTATCTTTGATCAACCTTAAGAGACACAGGGGGATGGATGTGGCTCAAATGGCTGGGGGTCTGTCTCCCATATGGAGGGACCTGGGTTCGATCCCCGGGACCACCTGGTAAAAATTTTTAAAAAAGAAAAATATAGAAAGCGTGTGAGCTGCCAGGCCCCGTTCACGGGTGCGCCACCAGGCCCCATGAGCAGGTAAACCACCCAGGCCCCTTGCATGGGTGCACCGCCAGACCCCATGCATGGGTGCACCGCCAGGCCCCGCGAGCCAGGCAGCAAGATGATGACATAACAGGAGAGTGACACAAGGGAGAGGCAAGACGAAACGCACCGAAAAACCAGGAACTAAGGTGGCGCAGGTAGTAGGAAGCCTGTCTCCCACATCGGAGGTTCCGAGGATGGAATCCCAGTGAAGACAGGAAGAGAAGGATGAGAAGAGAGGGCAGGAGACAGACAAACAGAGTTGCCCAGCGAATGGACGCAAAAATGGGGCGGGGGGGGGCCATAAAATGGATAAAAGTAAATAAATAAATAAATCCTTAAAAAAATAAAAGTATAGGGGAGTAAGATATGGACTATAGTTAGTTGTAATACTTTGACGATGCTCTTTAATAATTTGTTAACAAATGTTTCACAACAACGCAAAGTATTTGTGGTGGGATGATGTGTGGGAGCCCTGTAGATGTTATTCATGTTTGTTTTGTAAGTTCACTATGTTTACTGAACACTTATTGTTTATGTATGTTCATGTATGAATGATATACTTCAATAAACTGTTTAAAAAAAAAAAGTAACCCAACTGCAAATGGAATATGTGGATATCTGCATTTTATTGTGCTTCATACTGTCACATTATTTTGATCTTAATTCAATGTTGTTTGGGCATATAGCCCCTTTTTATTTCAGCTATCCTCTCTGCCTTTTAAAATAATACTTATAAATCCTTGATTGAAGATAGACAAATTTAACATTTCTTTGGCAATGCAACTTGATCACAGTAAATAACCTAATTCACTCAAAATGTTTAATATAATAAAAGAAGAGAGGAAGTGCCATCACCGACCCCAAACATCAGGCTCCTCAATTGGGGTCATGTAAAAGGAATGTTTTCTAAAGAAAAAAGAAATTCTACTAATGGGACTTTGAACTACTTTGTAAAAACAAGCATAATAAAACGTTAAAGAAAGCAAAGCATACATATGTATCAGAGAAGAGCACACCAAACCCATATTTTTCTAAATCAAATACACTTACAGACTGCTTAAATTCGTTTAATTGCATTTGGAGACCCTGGGCTTTGTCAAGTTCCTTTTTCATTTCATTCATATTTCGTTTGAATTCTGTGACCTCTAAGCGCAGTGAGCGGCGCTCTACTTCCGCGGCATGCAGTCTTTGTGTAAATCCAAATATTTGCTTCTGTAATGATGCTGTGCTCTTCTGTTGGTAAACAAGGACAATTTTACATGCAGAAACTACATATTTACTAGTGAAACAACAGCCGCGGCCATTTTATCAAAGTAAATGTAACACGTTATACAGAAAACAATACCAGCTATGACTGAAATGTAGACGTAAGAGTTTTATTCTGTACATGACCAATAATTTGGTATACATGAAATGAACAATTGAAGAAAAAAATAATATAAATGGCTAGAAAATGGCCTCAGGAAATTCTGCTACAATGCACTTATAGAGACCTAATACCAGAACTTTTGTATTTTGATGTTTTAGACATTTATTTGGAAGTGCTTTTATTCATTTTATTAAGTTTATGTGAAATCCAAAGGAAATCTACATATATTAATGTATACCTAATTTAAACTACAACTAGGTCTGACTCAAAATTTCATTTACAAGTCCTGAGATCACTGTTATATTGCATACATACCATAATGGGCACATGGCCACGTAGACCATATTTCAGGGCCAGTGTGTTTACTTTATGAAGTCCACGGGCCAACCTCTGAACCAAGGAATCTTTTTCTATATATGTAATACTTCTGCTACTATGCAGAGGTATACTCTCCATTGCCAGGCTAATTTTATCCATGAGTTTTGCAAAAGAATTCTTGGCCGCACCTATAAGTAAATGTCCACAAATTCTGGAATTTGGATCTTCAAAGAAAAAGAAAAAAACGTGAATTGTCTCTTATTCATTTCACAACAATGATCACACACATGAAAATAAATTCTCAATTTTATATTTCCTATTCACCTGAGTAATTAATTCAAAAATATTCCCTCTAACATTAATTTTCACTATGAATAAAGGAAGTCAGAAAATAGCTCATCTACTATATAATTTGTCTAAAGAAAATCTGCAAGTATTTACAGTATGCCATTCACACTGAACACTATGACACCAAAAATTAATCACTTTTTCCTTTGTTTTAAGACCTAACATTAACTCATTTTCTGTTTACAACTACTGAAACTTGTTACCTTAATGGCATACTATTTATATTCTCAGACAAGAAAATATAATTTTCCTTATTCCAAGGCAATTAAAATTTTACAACTGCAATTACTTATTTCCCCACAGGATTTCAGTAATCATCCCTCTCATATAATGGACTTAAGGTCCAACATGGTCTGTTTACCGCTAGGTTTGTCAGGTCTGTAATTAATAATTGAGTTTAATGTTGATAAATAAAATTGTCAGTGCTCTTTCTGCTAATTGGTATTCCAGATAACACTTAATAGGTTTGTTTATACCTTAATAAAAGTCATGTAATTTAGTTTTCTCTCTGTTAGGCAGGCCTTAATTTGTCATTACTTATCTTATGATACTATCCATGTAAAATGATAAGCATGAGTATTTAAATTCAGTAGTATACTATTCTCCATTTCAAGAGCTTCTGCTGTTGAAGATAATTTAAATCTTTTCTTAATATAATTAGCATAAAATCAAATTTGACCATTTTACCCAATATAAAAATATTTTGTAATTGTAAGAATAGAATATGTATAGGTCACACTAAACAAAACATTAATCAAGAAGGTGACCAATCAGTGGTTTTCTATGCCATAAATTTTTCTGTTTTCTAAAATTTGAGCTTCATTCTATTTCCTTTATTCTACAATGTATAAAAGTAAAGATAATTTTAAATTTATGCAGCACTCACAATTTGAAAACCACACAGCTTAGAAGGTATACATAAAATAGAAAATTTTAATTGGATAAAAGCATAATATCCTCTATATACAATTTATTTCTATTAGATATTGATGCATTAAGTTCTAACAATATAAGAGAATATAACTTTAATTCTATATGCCACCTGTTAAAAACATATTCTTTGGAAATCCCATGGACAGAAGGCATACAAAGTATAATTTTAAAACCCAGTCCTTTAGTTTACAATATAACCCTTAAATAAATCATGAATGAAAAAATTTGTAATAGTTTTATATACCAATTAACATACAGTGCAGAAGACTGAGTTAAAAGAACTACTAAACTATAGTATGTATTTAATAGGTTCTTGATGAATGGAAAAAATTTTTATTTTAACATTCAAAGTAATATAGCATTCCAATACCTAATAAATGTATTCCCTGTTTCCCCAACTAACTTGCCAATTCCTTAACTGTGTCTTTTGCATCTAAGTATACTTTTTTATTAAGATTTATTTTATTTATTTATTTCTCTCCACCCCCTTGTTGTTTGCACTTGCTGTGTCTCTTCGTCTTCCCTGTTTCTTCAGGAGGCACCGGAAACCAACCCTAGGACCTCCGATGTGGGAGGGAAGTGCCTAATCGCCTGAGCCACCTCTATTCCGTGCTTTATTGTGTCTCTCATTATGTTTTTCTTCCTGTGCTCTTGTTGCATTATCATGTTGTGTTAGCTTGCCGCACCTGCCCATCGCATCAGCTCACCATCTTGCTAGTCTTCATTAGGAGGCACAGGGAAACTCCGTTCCCTGCTTTGGTGTCTCTCTCATTACGTTCTTGTGTCTCTTGTTGCATCATCTTGTTGTGTCAGCTTGCTACATCAGCTTGTTGTGTCAGCTTGCTGCGCCTGCCCACCACACCAGCTCGCTGTCTTCTCTAGGAGGCACCTGGAACCGAACCAGGACCTCCCATGTGGTAGGCAGGAGCCCAATTGCTTGAGCCACATCCGCTTCCCTAAGCATACTCTTTTTATCTTCATTGTTCCAATCTAGCATATGTGGGTATTTTTCAAATGTGTATTGGATTAATTCTATTTCTCTTTATCTCCATAGTAGCTGCAAAATAGCTTAACATATGAATACATTAAATAATATCAAAAGAAAATATTGGGGGCAGATGTGGCTCAAATGGTTGGGCATCCGTCTCCCATCCCCAGGACCTCCCAGTAAAAAAAATAAAGAAAAATATAGAAGGTGTGCGGGCTACCAGGCCCCATGCGCAGGTGCACTGCCAGGCCCTGCAAGTGGGGGAGCCCCCCAGGCCCTGTGCATGGGTGTGCCGTCAGGCCCCGCCGAGCCACGCAGCAAGATGATGACATAACAGGAGAGTGATACAAGGGAGAGCCACGATGAGACACACCAAAAAAACAGGAACTGAGGTGGTGCAAGCGGTAGGATGCCTCTCTCCCACATCAGAGGTCCCCAGGATCGAATCCCGGTGAAGACAGGAGAAGGATGAGAAGAGAGGGCAGGAAAACAGGCACAGAGAACTGCCCAGCAAATGGACACAAAAACAGCAAAAAAAATGGAGGTGAAAGGGGATAAAAATGGATAAAAGTAAATAAATAATCTTTAAATATATTTATAAAAGAAAATATTAACTATTATGGTATGTTTTTTTAAAAAAAATAAAAAAGCTCATTGTTTTAGGAAATAATCAGGAATATAAAAGTACTTAAATTTTCATAGATTAAATGTCTTTAAAAGCAAGTATTAACTACACTTAAATTTTAATGAATAGTGGTTTACCTATATCACAGAAATGTGTTTGTGTAGACACTGACCACTCAGAAAGGTGAAATTAAGTAACAATATAATTCCATAGGCAGTCTTCTGAATTTTTAAGAGGTGGGGAAGAGATATACACTCCAACCATTTTCCTGCTATTTAATAGCATATTGTCTTCCAATAAACAAACAGGCACTATGTTCTGCAATTACTTTTTCCAATAGAAGGGCCACTATAGGATTAAATCTTCAAAATAAATTCATAACGAATTGTTCTAAACCTGTGAACTGAATATCTGGTGGGCGGGGGAGGTGGATGTTGAAAATGTTATTACAAGGTTTCCACCACTTTAAATGCAGTAACCACGGCCATTTTGATCTTTATTTAGCCCTAACAAAATACAGAGCATGATAATATATGAACATGAGGTTGAGAGTAATAAAATAAAAGGTACCTTAAAAATATTACAGAATTCAACTCCTACTAAAAATATAACTATCATGTGGAAAGAAAACAGTCTATGATATTTTTTCTTATTGAGAAAGATTGAGAAATACTCCTTTAGCCAAAAAAAAGGGGGAATAATGTACTTCTAAATGAATAATGTTAGCTACATTAAATTCTGACTCAGTTCTACAGACTTGGTAACATATTATAATCCTTTACATCTCCATTTTCCTTACCATCTCTTGCACCTGCTGTCCTTGCCATCTCTCCAATCTATTCAGTTTTCTTGTAACCTTGGCCATATCTCACTTGTTATTGCAAAAGCCTCCCTACCCTTCTCCAGTCTTATCCCATTTCAATCCATCCTCTACTTTATAGATAGAGTGACTTCAAAAACACAAATTGGATCTTATCACACCCCTTGCTTTTAAGCCTCAATGACTCCCTTCAGATCTAGGAATAAATTTTGAACTCCATAAAACATGGCTGAAAAGCCCTACGTGATATGGCCCCTGCTTACTTTTCAAAAAATCTCTTTCACCATTATCCCTTTTACATATGCAACACTTTTTAAGTGATCTCAACACATCACAATCTTAAAGCATTCCTCTGGGCAAAAATTATGCTTGTGTCTCCAAGCTGCTAATAACTTAGAAAATATGAATGTAGACATCAGTTTTCAAACTTAGGAGCCAATCATTGCAATAAGACGTTTACATCAAAGCAGTGCTCCAGCTAAAATTTAACTGTAAAAAGTCCAAAAAACTACAAAAAAGGTAATGAGAAAGAATTTGCCTTCCATATTTTAAAACATAAAAATATACACACATGAAAGAAAATAAATAAATAAATAAATAAATAAATAAATAAATAAATAAATAAAAATAACTATAGAACTTCCATAGCTGGGTATATACCCAGAAGAACTGAAAGCAAAGACACGAACAGATATATGTACACCAATGTTCATAGCGGTGGCATTATTCACTATTTCCAAAAGCTGGAATCAACCCAGGTGCCTATCAGCAGATGAATGGATAAACAAAATGTGGTACATACATACAATGGAATATTGCTCAGCTGTAAGAAGGAATAAAGTACTAACATACAGGATAACATGGATGAGTCTTGAAGACCTTATGTTGAGGGAAGCAAGCCAGGCACTGAAGGATGAACAGTACATGACCTCACTGATATGAATTAAGCAAATTGAGCAGACTCAGAGCGCTATTGTCTGGAAGATAGGTTTACAAGAAATAGAAAGAGAGAAGAAGGTTGTGAGCCAACACCCATACGGACGTAATCTATGGTAAGGTGAAAGTGTGTAGTTGCGTATTGAAGGGATAAGCAGGAGGATCGTGATATTATTGGGTTGGGTGGTGCAGGGTTGACAGCTGGGTAGATTGGGTAGGGTGGGTTGGAAGGTCCAGGGTACTGGGGGGAGGGTTGGGTAAGGGACCAGGTGAACACTGGGGATTTGCTGGTATGTGGTTGAAAGTACAAAGTTGGGAAAGCTCTTATGGAAATATGACAAGGAAGGGTTGCTGGTTTAGAGTGTTGGTTGGGGGCAAGGGGGGGCATTTGGGACAGGGCACACCTGGAGCAAGCTTCTAGAGAGTGTGTGAGTGATCATTCTGTCATAGTGTTTTGTTATCAGTGGGTGGAGACCCACATAATGAGCAGGAAGGAGTTGGAATCCCATCCTCGGGAGGACTGATTTATTCACAAATAGACAGGCAGGAGTCTCTTGAGAGCATGGGCAGTTCCTAATAGGGAAGGACAAACCAGTGTGTCAAGACCTCAGTCTTATTGCATGTAACTATGAATCTTGTTATCCAAGGAGTGAAGCCAGGGGGTCACCGTGGGCCCCGAGGGAAGGGGGAGGGAGGAACAGAATAGATTGAATAGAGGGAGTGTTAAGTGGGCAGTGGAAGTGTTCTACATGATCTTACAATGATGGACACAAGTCACGGTAAATATCATCAAAATTTATAAAAATGTACGGTCTAAAATGTAAACCATAATGTAAACCATTGACCATGTTTAGTAGGTATGTTTCACTATTTGTATATCAGTTATAACAAAGGTACCATCCACATATAAAAAGGTATTAATATGGGGGGGAGGAAAGAGGGAGGATGTTGGGTATATAAGAGTCTCCTGTATTCTGTGTGTGACTTTGCTGTTACCTAAAACTTCTTTGAAAACAAAATGAAAAATAGTGAGACACTGGGGAATGAGTGGGGGCAGATGCCACGGTACAGACAGGACACCAGATATTGTGGTGATGAAAGGCAAAATGTCAAAAAAAAAATTTTTTTTTTAATATCCCAATCTTTTAATTTTATTGTATTTTTAGTTTTTTTTAATTTTTATGTATTTTATTTCTTATATTTAAACTTATCATTATTGTTTCATTTTCCTATTAATGTATTCAGCTATTGTAATGGCTTCATTTTTGAAGAAGCTTTGGATCACAGAAGGGTTACAACTGGTGCGGGGAAGGATTGATGGTGTGGGGTGTCAGTGATGGGGGATGCATGGAGGAAGTTCACCAGAGCATACATATAAGATATGTAAAAATGTTCAAATGTTCAAGGGACATTGTCACAGTGGGTAGACACTCACACAATAACCGAGAGAATACTGAATTCCCATCCTGGAGAGCTCTGCCACATTCTCTAAGGGAGCAGCAACAGTCCTCCAAGTGCAAGGGCAGTGACTGGCAAAGGAGGATGATCCACTGATGGGCCCTTGATATTGACGACTAGGCTTATGAAGCCTTTGCTCTTGAAATTGAAACTTAGCCTATTGTTGTGGGGTGCCTAAGAGTTGCCTCCTGAGAGCCTCCTTGTTGTTCAAATGTGGCCTCTCTCTAAGCCAAACTCAGAATATAAATGCATTACCTTCCCCCCAGTGTGGGACATGACTCCCGGGGATGAGCCTCCTGGCACCGAGGGATTGCTATCAAGTGCCAACTAGCAATGCAACTGGAAAAAGACCTCAAATAAAAGGGGGAAAAGGTAAGGACAAATGAGTTTATATGGCTAAGAGACTTCAAAGCGAGTCGGGAGGTCATCCCAGAGGTAACGCTTATGCACATCTCAGCAGGATCTCATAGACTTCCAAAGTGGATACTACTCTAAATAGTAGGGTTCCTGAGGACTCTGGAGATACCCAGGTCCTATGGTCACGGCGGATAGCTCTGGAGTTTGGTGCCTTGTCAGTGGGCCCTACTTTGGAGTTTGTACTCCTGAGAGTGACAGAGTTGGACTCAATTATGTCTTACCTGCACATGCCTCATCTGTCCCTTCTATTTAAACCTATACTCGGTGCGGGAGTTTGTAGGTATATGTCCAGAGACTCGAGTCTTTGGGCTGTCCATGTGTCAGCTGGGCATGGACCTTCGGTGGAGTTGCAACACCTACTCTACAGCTCATTGGACTCACCCAGGACAACTGGCAGGGAGATGATGATGGACAATAGCCATCCCAGGGAACAGAGATTATCTGCAGCTGCAGGCAAGATAGTCCCATCCATCTTCCCCATGGGATATAAGCCCCCTCTCAATTGGAAGTGGAGTGGACGTCACCATCCCAGAATCCCCGGGATTGGGGGAAGAGCTATGGACTAGAGTGGACTTACTGTTATTCTATTAGAGACATATTGTGATTCTAGCACTGGAAGAAATTACAACATTGATGTGGAGCCAGTGGCCACTGGAGGCTCTGGGGGCAGGGAGAGGGGAAAACAGCTGTAATATGGGGGCTTTTTTGGGACTTGGGAATCACCCTGAGTGCTGTTGCAACGACAGATATAGGCCATTTTATATTGTCACATAACATGCAGAACTCTGTGGGAGAGAGTGAAGACTACAATGTAACTATGGTCCATGCTTAATGGCAAAGCCTCAGGATGCGTTTATCAATTGCAATGAATTTGCCACAGTAATGAAGGATGTTCATGTTGGAGGGTGTGGGAGGTATGAGGAGTGGAGCATATGGAAATCCCTATATCTTTTGTGTAACATTTATATAATCTAAGTATCTTTAAAATATATACACACACACACACACACACAATAAAAGAACAGTATGATACTGGTATAAGAAGAGATATGGAGACGAATAGGGTAGACAGAGAAAGGAAACAGATCCAAGTATTTGTAATAATTTAATATATGATAAATGGCTTAATGCAATTCAGTGGAAAAAAAGATGGATTACTGAATAAAAAGCTTGGGGGCTGGCTGGCCATCTGGATACAAATAAAGCTGAATCATTTCCTCACAAGTTAGAGTAAAGAAATTCCAAAAACTCAAGATTTAAAATGAGAATTGAAAGTACTAGACTGAAATATGAGCAATACTAGGTAATACTAGTCTTTCTAAGTAAATCACCAGAAGGAAAGTCATAAAGTAAATGATTTATAATTTTACCAGTATATAAATACCACAAACAAAATTGAAACACATACTGGAAAATTTGTTCACATGATATATGGCAAATATGACTGTTCATAACATACAGAAGTTCTTATAATTTCATAAGAAACATACACCCTAATATGAATACATGGGATAGTTTACAAAAGAACATTAATGGGCATAGAACAAATGAAAAGATATGCAACCACACTAACAATTTAAAAAAGCAAATAATAACTGTGTATTTTGACTTCTAAATTCATAAAATTAAAAATGACTGTCAAAACCTTGTATTGCCAAAGGTGTTAGGGAGAAACCAGAACTCACAATACTGTTCATGGAAGTATACAGCAATGCAACTTTTATGAAAGGCAAATTAACAATATTTCCAAATCCAAAATATGCAATAACATTTCTTGGGAATTTAGCCAAAAAACTAACTGCACAATTGTGACATGATTTCATGGGCAAAGATGTTAACTACAGCACAGTTTATTACAATGTTGTTTAAAATAGTGAAAAAATAGGAAAAAATATCAATATCTATCAGCAGGAAATTTGCTGAGTAAATTATAGTACATATATATACAATAGAATAGCATGTAACCAAATACAATTAATGACATAGACCTATTTTGGGGGGGGCATGGAAAGATGTCCATTATCCATCGAGTAGAAAAACAGATTACAGTGAGGTAGCCTGTATGATTATCTCATGTAAAACTGTGGGTATTTGTGTATGTATATATGTTTGTACACACGTATATTTGTAGAAGTCATCAAAATGTTAAGAATGGTTGTAAGGGGAGAGGTAGACCATTGAGTGATTTTTACCTTCTTCTGTGCAGGTTTCTATACTGTGTGAACTGAGAATGATTACTTCTATAAAAATAGCAAAAGTATTTTAAAAAGCACTATGCACTGCCTTTCTCACTAATTTTTTAAACAGCTAGCTAGAGTAGCTTCTATACATAAAACACCATGTTAGGCAAAGGAAAAAGGGGACCCAAAACAGTGATTAAGAATCAACAGCTCTTGTTCCCATCAGTATTATTTATAATATTAAATAATATAGTAGATATAAATGCCCAACAATAGGACTATTCAACAATATTAAAACATTTATTTCCAAGAAACAAAAGAAGTGGTGGCCAAAGACCTCTATCTTGACTTAAAAAAATAATATTTTGGAATGATCATTTAAAGCAGAAGTTCTTTATCTTTTTTGTGCTATGGACACCTTTGATAGTCTAGTGGTAACTATGGAACCCCTTCTCAGATTAATCATTTTAAAAGCATAAATCAATATATAAGATTGCAAAGAAAATAAATTGTGCTAAAATACAGTTATTAAATACAGTTATTATTTTAATTTGGATATTAATGCATTAAGTATAAGGCAATGCATTTAAAATATAGACAAGTTAAAGTTACTTAAAAAAAAAAAAAAAACAGGAAAATTGTTGCTTAGCCAGAATAAGAATATTGAACTATGGGTGGTCTTCAACAAAGTAACAAACATGCCATATTGAACAATGAATTATTATTATTTTTTTCCATTTACAAGTGATGAAAATCCTGATTCACAAAGACATAGTCCTTCAAATGTAATTTAAGATTCCATAGTTCAATTTATAAGGTAGGCTTTCTCAAAAAAATACCAGAATTCTCCAAGGCTTTTTCAATTAAACACCTATCATTGTAAGTTTTCTGTCTTAAAATCAATGAGTTCATCATTAGATAGATCAACATATTCAATACACTTTACATAAGAAAAGTATTGTGAATGCATGGTTCAAATTTAATGCTATCAAAATAGAAGTAACTTTTGGAAGAGTTAAATGTTTCCAGGTATTTGCATATTGCACTTAAAAAAAAAATAACAGGGAAGCTTGCATTTAGGGAATACTGGAAAGCAAAGTTCATATGAAAAACGAACCTCATTTTGATGCATGAACAAGTAACGGATACAGAGTTGTTCTGATAACTGATCAGCTATATCGTGTCAGCATCCATCTGTACCCAGAAAAGCTATGACTATTTGCCATGTATATGACAGATCTCATGATTACTGATTAGTAAAGACCCGATTATGAAGGGTCATGTATAGCTAGCTAAAGAGTTTGGAATTCATACAATAAGAAATGGAGAAAATACTGCTGCTGATACTGAGGACAAAGATATGTGACAGACCAAGCACTCTTATATGCATTAATTCATTAACCCTGACAACAACCCAAACAGATGGGTACTTTTATTGCAGCCATTTAAAATGATGTGTGAGGAAAAAGAACAATACAAAGTGATATATAGAGACTGACCCATTTATATTGAAACACATTAAAAAACAACTTGAAAGAAATACACAAAATCATTCATCATATCCTTGGATTAGGGAGATTACAAGCAATTTAAATTTATTTTCTTATACTCTTCAATACTTTATAAATGTTCTACAATAAGCTGCTATTACTTCTATAACCCTCTTACAAATTATTTCTTTGCTATATGCAGTGTATTTAGAAAGCACAATGTGTGGAAGAGACTGAAGGAGTCTATGAGTAGAAATCTGCAGACCCATGACCAGGCTAAGAAAGTAATGCATACAAAAATAATGAGCTAAGACAACAGTGATGGAGCTGGGGAAAAAAGCAGACCAATAAGAAATGCAGAATATAGATTAAAAAATACGTTTCAGTAAATCCCAGGTTTCTTATTTTGGATACAACTTGGTAGATGGTCATGCCAATCACAAAGTTAGAAAATTCAGAAAGAGGGATAAAGATGAGTGAAATTTTGAACATATTGATTATGAGATATTTTCAGGATAGCCATAAAAAGCTAAGTATATAAGCATAATTTTCAAGAAAGAGGTCTGCATTAAAGAGACATATTTAATCATCTGCATAGATATGGTAAATAAAGCCCTGGTTATAAATGGGAATTCTCTGGACTATAAGGAGTAAAAAGATGGCTAAGCAAAGAGCCATAGCATATACACATACATATTGAGTGATCAACTCAAGAAGAGCCCATAAAGGACACTATATGAAAGAATGAAAAGAAACAGGAGTGGTGCCATGGACATCAAAGTAGTCCAAAATAAGGAAGTAAACAACAATGTCAAATGCCACAAAGAGGACAAATAGGACAGTGGTCTTTCAAATATCTTCAATAATATACCATATATTTTTAAAAATCTAGAGGAGGCAAGATGGCGTCAGTTTAGGAGGGCACTCGCTGACTAGCTCTCTCAGGACCGCCGATTGTGGACAGGGTCCTACACGGGAGTCTGCGCTGAGGGCACGCGGAGCGAGAAGCTTGGGAAATCTATCTGCAGGCAGATTGACAGCGTGGACTGATCGGTAGAGATTCGTGAGTTTTAAGCCTGCCTGTGGTGGTTAACACAGACGGCTGAGCCCCACCCTTAGGGAAAAAGGCTGGTTTGAGCCATGACTCCCGCACCCGCGACTCCCGCTCCCATTGTGAGGGAGCATTCTCCCAGAGTGGGAGGGTTCTGACAGAAGGTAGAGAGGGGTTTCCCTTCAGTGGATTTGGCTGCATGGACCCCCTCATAGCTTTGGGGAGCAGATAAGCTGGCTTGAGCAGTGCCAGGCTGAGGGGAGAGGCGAATCTACTGAGGTAGCCAGATTTACCCAACAGCCCAGTGATGCTGAGGCTTGGCTCCAGAGGGGGTGGAGTCAGCCAATTTTATCACTCTGCACTGACAAGCATCAGAGCTTCAGCTCCCCTGGGGAGGCCAGGAAGTGGGAAGTGCTTGATTAGTTTCCACGAGCCTATTTAGGGTCCCCTCGGTCAAGGGGGTAGCCTAGAAGAGGACTTCTTTTGGGTCCCTTATATTGGAAAAAAAGAAGAAGAAGAAGAAGACAGTCACTTTAAAAAATGAATTTTTCTTTTTAATTTAGTTTAATAGCTAAAATCTGCCTCAAAACCTGCAGATATAACCCTGCAGGGAAATTGATTGATAAACACAAACAGGCAGAGATTCCACAAGGACCCTAGAAGGAACACTGTTCCTCCTTAGCTTTGTTTGGCTGCTTGCTGTTGTGGTTGTTTGGTTTTTCTCTGTTTATTTGTTGTCTCTTGCTTTTCTTTCCTCTTTCCTCCCCCCCTTCTTTTTTCCTTCTTTTT
>JAQZBX010040133.1:0-22778 GCA_029593785.1 Cabassous unicinctus | reverse complement strand
TTTTTTTTTTTTTTAAAGATTTACTTATTTATTTATTTATCCCCCACCTTGCTGCTTGTGCTTGCCGTGTGCCTTCTCCGTGTCTGCTTATCTCCCCCTTGCTGTGAGGTCCCACTGCATCAGCCCACCACACCGCACGGGCTGGCCTGCCCTCACAAGGAGGCCTCGGGAAGTGAACCCGGGGCCTCACACATGGTAAATGGGGGCTCCATCCACTGAGCCACATCCGCTTCCCTTGCTTCTTGCTTTCTATTTCTCTTCTCTTCTTCCATTTTTTCTTCCTTTCTTTCCTACTTTTTAAAAATTTCTTTCTTCTTGTCTTTTATTTTTTATTTTTTCCTTTTTTTTTTACTTTTTAATATATGATCTTTTTCTCTCTTATTTTCTCCTTTTTCTCTCTCCTTTTTTGTTGTTATTCTTTTATTTTTCAAGTTAAACATGGACAAGTCTAAAGATTTAGAATAAGTGGAATCAAGAGTCAAAGAAGAGACTTAACACAAAGCCAAGCAAAAATAAAACCCTAGGCAAGGGAGAAACTAATCAAGAGAATAAACCTATCACAATAAACAGATCCCTAGACATCAGCAAAAATTATAAGCTATAATAAGAAGCAAGAAGATATGGCCCAGTCAAAGGAACAAACTAAAAATCAGGAGGAGGCAGAATGTGGAACTAATCAAAGGTCCAACTAATCTTCTAAATCAATTCAGTGATATGAGGGAAGAGTTAAAGGATATTAAGAAGACACAAGGTGAACATACAGAAGAAATTATAAACATACATAAAAAGATAACATCTTATGATAATGAGAGGCACAATGAAAGAAATTAAAAGTGCACTAAAATCACACAACAGCAATTTGAACAGAGGAAAGAATTAGCAAATGAAAAGAGAGGACATCCAAAATCACACAAATGGGAGAACAGACAGACAAAATAAAAGGGAAAAAATTCAGCAGGGACTCAAGAAATTGCATGACAGCTTGAAACAAACAAACATATGCATTATGGGTGTCCCACAAGGAGAAGAGAAGGGAAAATGGGTAAGAGTGTTTGAGGAAATAATGGAGGAAAATTTTCCAACTGTTATTAGGGACACAGATGTACATGTCCATTGAGTGCAACGAACTCCAAAAGAAGAAATCCTGAAAGACGTACTCCAAGAAACATGATAATCATACTGTTAAACACCTATATACTTTATAAGATACTACCCATAAATATGTATTCTATATTTATACTTCATATAGTTTACATTTATTTTACATGAAATTGTATTATTTATGATTGAAATAGGTCACTGAAACTCTTGAAAATTTATTTACAATACATGAAATTTTTTGCATACAACTGTCCTTAAATTCTGGTGTTTCTATGAAAAGGAATTCTATGCTGTTCATTGGACTCCTGGCTCTAAATTCTCCAACTTGGGTACTGAAGTTGTACTTCCTGAACCATCATTTTATGCAGATTTAAGAATGTGGAAACTAAGTCAATATGGTGTCAAGAGCTAAATATAACCAATCCAATTAATTCAGTAAACAAAATGGCTGCTGAATATTGTACTTGGGATTGATTATTGATCAGTTGACTCTATGTCTATGTGAATAGGCTGAGAACACTTTCAAACACTTTCAGCTGTTCTCCCAATATCAATGCCAATGCATTCTTTTAAAAAGTTCCCCATAGCTGTGTTTCCCTTAGGGACTCTTCCTAAACTGACTCTTCTTCTCTGTGCCCAGCCCACAACCTCTGAGCTATCTTCCCTGCTGCCGTATGTCATCACACCAGCTCTGCCCTTCTACATTCCTCTTTACTGAGGCCTCAGTAACACTTTCCTTTTGAGATAATCTTTATTATGGCCACTGGGACCGGATTCACCTCAGTAACCTATCCTGTAACAAAGACCAGAGCTGACTACACTAGAGTCTACCTAAATCCTAGATCCTAAATATGGTGATACTCCTTCTTATAGATAAAATATAAATTATTCTGATGGCATGGTGTACTATCTCCATGCACTCCATAAAAATTCCTGTGTAGGGTATGAAAAAAAAATCATTATAACTTCAATTTTTTTCTTATAGCTCACCACATCAAACTTTGTGAACTGTAGTTGATGTTCACATACTATTCTCATTTCCTTTTTACTTATATAATGAAACCCCAAACTCCTTAGCCAGGGAATTAGACCTTCCATATCCAGCCCCTTGCTGGATTCCCAACCAACATTGCAGGAATCCTCTTCATGCATCCTATACTCTAGCTGAATTAACAAATCCAATCCATTTTCCTCATCCTCTTCTTAGTCTAGACCTTCATGATCTCTCACAGAAACCACTGCTGCACTCCCTAAGCTACTGCTCTACATCCAGTCTTATGACAGCCAATCCCCTTTCTGGAACCTTTCTATTCCATCTTTCTAGCAAAAGCCAACTAAGAAGAAGAAATCTGCACTTGAGGTTTCATCATTTCTATCATTGGTTTATATCATATCACTTGAAATGGAACCAAGTGATATCTATACATTGCTAAAAGAACCTTAAAATTTAGTAAATTTTATACAACACTCACTGTCATTTCACAGGTTTTGTACACATATTCAAACAATGGGAATTCATTTTCCTGGTTTATAAAAGTATTCAAATGTATAAGCAATGTGATAAAGAGTGTGAAAACTCAATGAAAGTAGCTTGAAAGCATATTATGGTCTTTAAACTGCTTCTTTTAGTCTCATTAATTATTTAGCTAGATAACATTTTGTTTTTATTCCACTTGGATTTCCACTCTTAATATTTATACTTTTCTTTGTAGATTAATTTTGAAAGGAAATGTTAATTATTAATAATAAGAAAAAAGAAATAAGGACTGGGTGTCATATTTGGGGTGATATATTAATTTTCCCAGGCTGGTAATAGATTATACAACAGTGATTGTGATTGTAAATCAAATAGTAAGGTTTGGACCAAATTTATCTTTTTAAAATGTTAAAGCATTGTTACATAGTTACAATTGGTTGCAAGGGCACTTCTAAAGCATATGATATTTTCACTCCACCAAAAACTAATTTACTTTATACATGCAGAAAAGCCAAAGGATACAGCACTTGTGCTGAAGAGAGGATCTCCAAAAATTGACTCCTTCATGAAAGCAACAGGAAAACTGACAAAATTGATCAAAATCAACTTTTTCAAAAGTGTGGATACTAAAAAATAAATTATAGCTATCTAAGTAGCATTTATTTATAATAAACAGCTGACTGTCATTAAGAACCAGATTTGTGACAAATCAATGTGCCCTATTCTCATCCTCTTTTTTCCCCTCTGTGGGAGCCATGGGAAACAGCAGACTTGTATCCAACAGAGAGGAAAGAAATTGTTTGAAGCTCCAAAGAAATCACCATACCCAGGAAATTGTCATTATTTGACTTTGCTGTCTATACTGTGAAGAGACCAGCTTGCAAGACTTGTCTTTATTTCACCTGATTTAGAGCTCATTCAAGTTGAAACTACCTTGTCTTCCAGGTGTTTGTTGAAAAAAATCAGTTTAACATTATTTAACATTGCAGTTGCCTGAGATAGTGATAACAGATGATCAAATGAGAAGATGACCAATATTTGAAATAGAAAAGCTGTGGAAGGAAATATACTGACAGTCTTTTGAAAATCTGTGATATATTCCTGGTAGTCTACAAAATTACATGCATATTCAGGTTTGTACACCTGTTTAGAAAGGCATTTATATATATGTGTGTGTATATTAAACTACAATAAAAGTGTAGTAAATAAATACAACAAAGGTTTTAAAACGAAACATGAGAAAATATCTATTTAACACAAAGGAAGACTATAAAGAAGGAACACAAAAGATATGAGACATATAGAAAAAACAAATGTAAATATAAACACATCAATAATTACATTAAATGTGAATGGATAAAACTCTCCATTAAAAGACAGTCATTGGCAGAATGGGTAACAAAAACCATGATCCACCTATGTGCTGTTGACAAGAAACATACTTTAGATTCAAATAGCAACTATAAGAGAGCTGGACTGGCTTTCCTATTGAGAAACAAAATAGCAATCAGACAAAAAATATTACAAGAGATAAAGCATGATATTTTATTATTATGCAAGAGTCATTCACCAGGAATATATAACAATTATAAATATATATGCATCTCACAACAGAACCCAAAAATACATGTAGGAAAAACTGAGAGAATCAAAAGGAGAAATAGACAATTCAGCAAAAATTGTTGGAGACCTCTATAGCTGACTCTCAAAATTGTGTAGAATTAGAAGAGAAATTAAAAAAAGATACAGAAAACTTGAACATTATCTATCAACTAGATCTTGAGAATCAAAATTGTTCTTGAGAATGAAATTCTTTTCAAGCACCAATGGGCCATTAGCAATATTAGACCATCCTCCAAGCCATTAATGAAGTCTCATTGTGAGTCCAGGCTTAGAAGAAAGTAAATTGTAATCATTAGCAATCAAACGTATTAAATAACCTGAGGCTCTTAAAATGTTGGTTAGAAATAGAGACACATAAAGAGATGTCAGCCCACTCCAATACAGGTGTCAGAGTCATCAGCAAAATCACAACTCACACAGGCTCTGCAGGAAGGATGTTTTACTCACAGAGAAAAGAGACAGAGAAAGGCCAGCGTCATTAGGGGGTGTCAGTTCCTGAAAGCCAGAGTGTCTCAATCCGTGGCCAATGCAGGGAGGTATTCTACAACAATACCGCTTCTTGTGTTTGTGTGCTGAAATAGTGGAGGAACCCTCCTCAGTCACCACTATGGATAGATATACAACCAGGGTGTGGAACATCATAAAACATGGCCCCCAGAATCAGACTGTCTTCAGTGAATGTTTACATATGCTCTGGACAATTGGGGAAGGGATCTTCTGGCAGTCTCCATAACTACTAGGGGATTGTGTTTTATCCCACCAAGCTGACACACAAGGTCTTGAACACAGGATGTACTTGTGGGATGGAGTGAAACCTGGCAGGCTACTCTGGGACTACTTGCTAACACATTACAACTGATTTTTTCTGGGAACTCAAGAAACAAACTATCTTGATATGCCCATCATCCATTTCAGATGGTGTGGCAGCTTGACATTATTTATGAATTTAAAAAAGAAGATATTGATTATGTTTGTAAACTGGTCTGTTCCTCTGGGCATGATACCCTCTGGTGTATTAGATTCAGCTGAGATGCCTTTGAATAAATTATGTTAAAATTAGAGATTTGATCTAACCACGTCATTCGAGTGCACTTCATTAGGGCATACAGGGTTGAGTGCCCACTCCCTTTGGTAGGCTATATAAATGGATGCTCAATCAAGAATGCACAGAAGTAGATGCAAAGAGAAGAAGAACACAGAGGAAGAGAAACAGCTCATTAGAAAAGGCAGAGGCCCAAGAAAGAGAAATGAACCTGATAGTCTACAACTGACCTTGTGAAGTGATCAGAGCAGCTGAGCCCAGAAAGAAATGAGCCCCAAGGAAAGAGACAAGTCTTATGCCAGCATACAGTTGATATCAGAAGAAGCTTGGGTGAGATAGCCTTAAAAGGAAGAAGGAAGGCTGAACCCTCGCAGACATCTTCCGCCATCTTGCCTCAACACATGGAAACAGGCTTTGGATGAGGAAGTTCTTCTTATGGTACCTCAAGTGAGACAATTTAGGGCCTTGTGACTGTAAGCTTCTACCCCAAATAAATATCCTTTATAAAAGCCAACAGAGTTCTGGTACTTTGCATCAGCACCCCTTTGGCTGACTAATACAGATGGTGTCCAGGACCTAATACACAGCTATGACAGACTTTTGTGCACTGTATTTTTTAATCTTAAGGCATTTTGTGGAGGACATACATTAGGTTCACCCCCAGCATGGGAAAGGTGTTCCTCCAAGTCTGCAACAGTGGTTCTGGCATCCACATGACACATGGGAATTGCTGTCCATATCTGGAGTATGGCTGTAAGATACCACTGGAAACTGTGACTAAACAGTAGCCATATGTTGTCCAGCTGATGTAGCCCAGATCACCATTCTGTATGGCCTGAGCTCACTAGCAGGAGTCATATGACTCTGCTGCAACAATGGCTTCTGCTTGCTCCAGGGTGAGTCCTCATGATTTGACTCACTCTTGCCTCTGAGGTGGGTTACCATATCCCATTCAATGGATCCAGTAGACAATCATGGCAAACTCCTGGGTGCATGCCTTTGTCAGTGCTGGAATTTCATTCATGTTCTGTTTCAAATGGCCCTTTGCCATGGGCATCAACATGGGTGGCATATATATCTCCTTCCTTGCAAGCTGTTGCCACAGACCATGTCCATCCCTATATAGAGGGGCCTGTAATATTCCAATTATTGATTTGCCAGTTGCCAGACCACATGGTTAGCCCACTTACAATAGCCCATGATTCTGTAAATATGTTGCAAAAGCTGTGGTTGGCATGGAATGCACAGCCATCACCACTGCACAGAGTTTGGTCAATCACTGGGCAGAATGCCCTCTTCCTTTCTGAGTAGATGGCCATCCATGGGAGGGATAACTGTAGCAGGTGAATGAACTCCATCTGCTTAGAGTGCTGCAGATCCATCTGTGAACCAAGCCATACCATCAGCAGACCATCTTTGAACTGGGGACCCAACTTAGCCAAAGGAGGGGCCCTGCAGGCTTTTCAGCACCTTTGAGCAAAGGAACTGTTTGTTCATGAAGTTAGCTGACTCCCTGAGGCCTCAGTCAGGCTTGGTCTTGAATATACCATTTCCATATAATGAAGGAGTTTAGTTCAGCCAGTCCTACTTTATTAGTAGGATTAGGGAGTACCACATGAAGATGGCAGTTTTGACCTTAGAGTCACATACAGTCCATCAGTGGAACAGCATACCAGTCACCCGTGTGGGATGCCACAGCCTGCAGGGGCCAAGGGCAACACCTCAGCATTTAAACTGCAATAATCATCAGGTTCCAGGCTTCTGAGGCCTTTTTTACTGGCCAGACTGGACTGTTAAACAGCAAGAGGATGGTTCTATGCATGCTTTCCACCAGCAAGACCTAAACAAACCAAGTACAGTAGGACCTTGTTTTATGTGAAATCAACACACATGAATTCAGTTATACATGACTGGTAATTGAAAAAAATAATGGCAGAGAGAATAAAAATTTTAAAAATATTTCTATGATTACTTTTGTTTATTGTTACTAGAGTGTTTATTTGCCTTGTTTAATAAAAAATGTGTGAGAGGTATTTTCATATAAGAAATACTTATTAAATATTGGGGTTTGCTATTTTGCACAATTTTGAACTTATGTTAAGGGTCTTGGAAAGTTATTGGTCAGAAAAAATGAGGTTCTACTGTAATGTCCTTTTCCCCACCTGAGAAACAGTGCAGCTTTTGTTGAACCACCTGGTGAGGCTATAGCAACTCTGGTGGTGAGTAGGAGTGAACTCACCCCCGATTATGGCTTGACTCTCAAATCTCTCATAAGGAGGGAATGTACGCCCTCACCCAATGGTACTGTTAAGAGGTACAGGCTGCAAAAATGTCAATACCTATAATGTACTTGGTAGTGGGAACCACCATCACTGGTACTTAAAGTGGCCCAAAGGTCTCCACCCACAAGCTCATGCACACTTGCCTGCCATGGGTCACTGCTCCCTAGTCACACCAGTATGCTCTTGCCCATGTCCGGGCTTGGGATTACTTTCACTTGGACACCTGTATCTATGAGCCCCACGGAGGTCTAGGAACAACCACCCTTCTCCCCTTCCACGCAAACCAAAGCATAGGGCTACTGATTCCCTCAGGAATGCTCTTCAGCTAGCTTTTGCCACAGCTTCTTTGATGGGTCCCACCATATGGAAGGTGTCTTCTGGGCGATAGTCATATTCACATGCCAAAATTTGCTGGAAGCCTTTGATAGACTCCTTCAGGGGTACCACCTTCCTGATATAACCCAAGAAGACCTCAGCAACCTGGAATGGCTGAGACAAGAAACAGAAATTGTTTCAAATCAATGAGATCATACAATATTTGTCCTTTTGATTCTGGCTTATTTCAGTTAACATGATGTCTTCAAGGTCATGTTGTTTCTTTTATCAGAACTTCATTTGTTTTATAGCTGAATAATATTCCATTGTATATATATACCATATTTTGTTTATCCATCAGTTGATAGACACTTGGGTTGCTTCCATCTTTTGGCAATTGTGAATGCCACTAACATCAGTGTGCAAACAATCTGTTCGATTTCCTATTTTCAATTCTTTTGGGTATATACCTTTTTAGGTGTTGAAATTGCCAGGTAATATGGTAATTCTATATTTAGCTTTCTGAGCAACCACCAAATGGTCTTCCATAAAAGCTACCCCATTTTACATTCCAACCAACAAAGAATGATTGTTCTTATTTCACCACATCCTTTCTAACTCTTCTAATTTTGGATGTATTAATACTAGCCATTCTACTGGGAGTAAAATGGTACCTCATTGTGGTTTTATTGCATTTCCCTTATATCTATTCAAGTCTTTTTTTCATTTTGGATCAAATTGGTTTTTTGTTGTTTAGTTATAAAGTATTTTCGTTTCCTTGGCTGCTCAAGCAAATACCAAACAATGGTTTGCTAAAACAATGGGAATGGGTTAGGCACACAATTTTGAGGCTAGGAAATAAGTCCAATTCAACACAGTGATGTTTTCTTCTGGAAGACTGCTGTAATGGAAATGCTTTAACATTGATTAAAGTGATGAATGCACAACCTTGTGATTATACAAAATGCCATTGATTGTACACTGTAGATGGACTTTATGGCTTATGAATACATCTCAGTAAATTTGATAAAAAAGGTTCTACTTATAATGGATTCACAGCCACGAGATTTGATTAAGTTTAGGAACATGTTTTTCTTTCTGGTGTACATATAGCTCCAAACCACCATACTTTTTCAACCCAGGACCTTGTACATGGAAAGCAGGCGCTCAACCACTTCAGCTACATGTGATCCCCCATAACCAATTTTGATGAGACTTTGTACTAAGCATTGTTACTGAAGTGATTTAATGGTTATAAGATGTTGTGAATGAATGAATGCATTTTGCATGTAGAAAGAACAGGTCTGTTAGGAATCTAGAGGGTAGAGTTTTATAATTTTTAAAAAAATTCTGCTCTACAGTCTGACTCATATCAAATGTGATATCTCCAGGTTTGCTGATTCTTTCTTTTACCAGCTCCAATCTGCTGTTGAAGCCCTCCTGGGAATTTTTCATTTAAGTTATGTTGTCTTCTGTTTGGTTCTATTTTAAATCTCTATGCTTTTATTGTGGTTCTCATTTTTTTCATTCATTGCTCTCCTTATATCCTTTAGTTCTTTCTCTATTTTCCTTCAGCTCCTTAAGCATATTGAACATCTTTCTATTTTACATCTTTGTCCAGAGTCTGCTCATCTTTATTGATGGTTTCTGGATTTTTATTCTCTTCCTTTGGATGGGCCATCATTTCCTGTTTCTTAGTCTTATAATATTTTGTTGCACACTATACATTTCAATATTTTTAAATGCTAATTCAGAGATTTATTCCCTGAGATATGTTTCTTGAGCTTGTATCCAACAAGTGGTATGAGATTTTCGTAAGCATCAGAAGCTAACAAAACCAAGCAAACCTAAGCCAAACACCTTTCATCATCTTTGTGAATTGACTTTGCATTGCCTGATGCTCTCCTTCAGAGTTCCATCCTCCTATCAGGAAGATAAGCCCATGGCAAATGTAAAGGTCAGGGTCCTCCCTGTCTTTTCTTGGCCTGTGCCTTGTCCTGGACTTGTGCTTGCTAATGGCCTTAGGAGTTCCCTTGCTTATACAAGAGAATGCCAACACTACTTCCCAGGAAACAGACCTTCTCCCTATCCTGAGTGTTTTACTGTAAGACTTAAAGCAAGTAAGCCTTTGCCCCAAGGTCACCCACCTAAATTGTTTCTTATACTGCTTTTGTGGTCTCAAGCTGCTTTGGGGCACACCAGAGGGAAGGTTCCCAAATCAGTCTTTCCCAGCCAGAACAAGGCCACAAAAAGAGCACAAGTTGGCTTCAAAATGCCCTGGGAGGGAATGAGGGAAGAGTCAGGAAGGGTGCCAGGAGCCTCTTCCACAGCTTCCCAAAGCTGTAATTTCTTCACTAGCACATGCCCAGAAAATGCAGCCTTTCAACTCTACTCCACAGCTCTGAGGAGGCATATCATCTTTAAAGTCTCCTCTGCTGCCTTTGCCAGGTACAAGTTGGAACAGTGGCCACCCTCAGAGCCAGGTCCCTAGTGATCCAAAGTGGCTAATCAAAAGCAGAGATCAGCAATTAGACAAGACCCCTCCACCCCACCACCCTGGATCTTGGTCAACTAGGATTTTATGTACCTCTTTGGCCTCAGCAAGCTATTCCAAGGGCCAGATCCCACTGCTGCCACAAGAGTAGATGATGAGTAATGGTAACTGGGATGCAGTGACAGCAATTCACTTCTATTTACCACAATTTACCAGCCTCTTCCTCCTGCTTTTCCCTGGATGCTGCACAGTGTGGACTTGGGAGTTTTGAAATACTTGATTCAGACAGGTCCTGCATGTCTAATAGTTGTTCTGATACAGGGAATGATTCCTGGAGCTTCCTACTCCACCATCTTTCAACATTTCCAGCACCTTCTTATTTTTCTCAAGTGTTACATCAGGATTGAAGTACCCTACAATTTTCTAATGGCTCCAATCTTTTACAGTGTGTGGACAATTTATTGCTCAGCTCCTCTACTGAGGAGAATTACTTAAGAGATTCTATCTATTTACTCCAACAATCAGCTGAAAAGGGGCATAAAGTCTCAAAGGAAAACCTAGAGCTTACTTGAGACAGTTCATTAATTGGGTCATAACTTAAATACTAAAGAAATTCACCCATCTCCCAAAGGAATAAAATTGATCCATGAATTCCCTAGGTCCACAAGAAAAAGACAATTAATGGATTCCTTGGGCTAGCAGATTATTGCCAAGCATGGGTTTCAATTTTTTTCTTTACAACCATCATCTCTTTATGAATTAAACAAAGGTAATGTACCTGAACCTTTATCTTGGGATGACCCTCACAAACAGCCCTATAACCAGCTTAAAACAGCCTCCATCCTTGGGGCTATCAAATTATTCTAAGCTATTTACTCCATTCATGAAAGAAATGGAGAGACTCTTGGCTTACTTGCTAACACAAAACATAGGGGAAAACTAAGACTTGTTGCCTCTTACAGCCTATAAATAGATGCCATGGTTCAAGAATACCTTGCTTGATTAAAAATGTTTGGTGCTGTCACAAACATAAAGTTTCTGTGGAAATGATACTTGGCAAAGATGTATATTTACAAACCTTTCATGCTGTCTCAAGTCATGGGGACATTTATCCTCCAGTTGGTTGACTTCTTATGAAATCATTTTACTCTCATCTAATAATTTGATCCTGAAAAGATGCAATACATTTAGCCACACCTATTGCCATTGCCTGACAAAGGTGATCCTCATAACTATAAGTGGATTACCTCTCAATTAATGACTCCACATTCTGATATACAAGAAATACAAATGCACAACCCTGACCTTATCCTCTTTGTTGGCAGATTCTATATCTGGTGAACCAATGGAAAATGTCAAGTTGGTTATGCAGTAACAACCCAACTGGAACAAAGCTAACAAGGTAACTTTCCTCAATTTCCCTTGGCCCAACAAACAGAAATAGAGCTTGTATACTCTCATCTCAAAGAACAATTAACATTTATTCAGACAGCTGATATGCTTTTAATGTTATCCATGATTCTGAAATGCTATAGGAAGAGGGGACTGTCCTTAACTCAAGTGGATCCCCTATAAAAATGGACAACTAGTCAGTGACTTACTAACTTCCATTTTACTTCCTCAAACTATTGCAATAATTTAAATTGAGACTCATACAAAAAAAAGAGAACCAGAATATCAATAAATTCTTGTGACAGTTTGAATTTGGTAAAACCCAAAAAGAGTTTACATTTCTTAACTAATCCATTCCTGTGTGTGTGGGGCCTTTAATTTTTTTAAAAAAAGATTCTTAGATTACATAAATGTTGCATAAAAAATATAGGGAATTCGCATATGCCCCAATCCCTACCCCTCCCACATTTTCCAACATTAACAACATCCTTCATTAGTGTGGTATATTTGTTACAATTGATGAACACATTTTGGAGCATTGCCACTAAGCATGGATTTTCCCATTTTGTGTGCATATATATATTACATACATATAATATATATAATATATATATATACACATACCATATTTTGTTTGTCCATTCACTGGTTGATAAACTCTTGGGTTGTGTCCAAGTTTTGGCAATTGTGAATAATAGGGCTATAAACATTGGTAGCAAATAAGTTTGAGTCCCTGCTTGCAATTCTTTTTAGTATATACCTAGAAGTGGGATTGCTGAGTCATATTTTAATTCTAACCTTTCTTAGGATCTGCCAAACTGTTTTCCAGTGGTTGAATCATTTTACTTTGCCACTGCATCAGTCAGGGTTCTCTAGTGAAACAGAATGAACAGGAGATATCTGTCAATAATATGAGATTTTGTAAAAGTCTCTCATGTGACCATGGGGATGCACAAGCCCAAATTCCACAGGCAGGCTGCAAACCCAGGGCTCTGATGAAAATCCAATGAAGGTTCTTAATGAGTTTCCAGGAGAAGTTGGCTGTCCAAAGATGAGCTGGGAAATTCTCTCTGAGTGCTGAATTCACTTCCCCTTTTAAGTCATATCAACTGACTGGATAAAGCATCACTCATTGCTAATGGCAATCTCCTGATTGATATAGATGTATCAGCTATCTATGCTGTAACTGACTGGTGATTAAAATCCATATAAATGTCCTTGTATTATATCACAGCCACCAATAATGAACAAGTGTTCCAATTTCTCTACTTCCTCTCAAACACTTGTTACTTTCGATTTTAAATAATAGCCTTTCTAGTGTGTGTGATATGTACCATATTGTGATTTTGATTTGCGTTTCCCTAGTAACTAATGTCATTGAACATTTTTTCATGTGTTTATTGACCATTTTTTTATTTTTAAAGATGCTTTATGTTATCTAAATGTTACATCAAACAAACAGGGGATTCCCATAAACCTCACCCCCTCCCCCTCCCACACTTTTCCTCATTATCGATATCTTTCATTAGTGTGGTACAGTTGTTACAATTGATGAACACATATTGAAGCATTGCTACTAACCATGGTCTATAGTTTACATTATGTTTTACACTTTGTACCACACAATAGTATAGGTTTTGACAATATGTATAATGGCCTGTATTCATCATTGCAATGTCATGCAGGACAATTCCAATGTCCCCAACATGCTCCATGTTACACATTCTTCTCTTTCCCTCCCCTCAGAACCTCTGGTGGCTACTGCCTTTATATCAATGATACAACTTCTTCCATTCCTAGAACAAGAAGTCTACTTTAGTCTATAGCTGCATTCCCTCTTATGTTTGTTCCTTCCTCACTCTTGTGTATTTGGGGATGGTGATGCCCATTCTGTTACTTATTGAAAGGGGGCTTAGATCCCATGGGAAGATAGATGGCTCTGTCTTGCTTGCTGTTGTAGATACTTTCTATTTTATGAGATGGGCATTGTCCATCATCATATTTTTGTTAGTTGTCCTGGGTGTGTCAAATGAACTGGAGAGAAAGTGTTGCAACTCTCCTGAGATTTAAAGCTTAACTTGCATATGAACAGACTGAAGATTTATGTCTCTGGAGCATATATTTAATGAGCATAGTGCTAATTATAGGTTCAAATAAAAGGCAGAAGAGCTCTCTGTGGGCAAATTATAAATGAGTCTAACGCTGTTACATTGGAGAACATGTTTCAAATTAAGGCCCACTGACAGGGAGCCAAATTCCTGAGATTGTCTGCCATGCCTGTTGTGTCTAGATGTCTCTATAGCCCTGAGGAGAACCACTGTTTGAGGCACTGTTTACTGTGGCAGTCAATGAGATTCTGCTGAGACTTGCATAAGTGTAACCTCTGGAATGACTTCTCAACTCACTTTGAAATTTCTTAGCCATAAAAACTCATTTGTATTTACTATTTCCCCCTTTTGGTCAAGGTCTTTTTCCAAATACATCATTGGTTGGTGATTGATAATAATCCCTTGGTGCCAGGAAGGCTCAACCTCAGGAGTCACACCCGATGTCAGGGGGTAGGTAGTGTGTTTATATGCTGAGGTTGGCTTAGAGAGAGGCCGCATTTAAGGAACCTGAAGGCCCTCAGGAGGTAACTCTTAAGCAATAGATAAAACTGGGCTAAGTTTCAAATTCACAGGAACAAGGTTCATAAGTACAACCATCAATATCAAAGGCCTGGCATAATTATTGACCATTTTTATATCTTCTTTGGAGAAATGTCTATTCAAGTCTTTTTCTCATTTTCAAATTGGTTTATGTCTTTTTGTTGAATTGTAGGAGTTCTTTATATATTTTGGATGTTAAACCATAGATGCAGTTTCCAAATATTTTCTTTCACTCTCTAAATTGTCTCTTTTACTTTCTTGATAAAGTCTTTTAAACACAAATATTTTTAATTTTGGTGAAGTTCCTTTTATCCATTTTTGTTGTTGTTTGTCCTTTTATGTGATTTCTAAGAAATCATTGTCCAACACAAGGGCCTAAAGATGTCTCCCTATGTTTTCTTCTATGAGTTTTATAGTGTTAGTTTTTAAATGTAGGTCTTTGATCCATTTTGAGATAATTTTTGTATATGGTGTGAAGAAGGGTCAACATTCATTATTTTGTATATGGCTATCTAGATCTCATAGCACAAATTTTTGAAGAGATTCTTCTTTCCCCCTTAATGGACTTGGCATCTTTGTTAGAAATCAGTTGGCCATAGATGTGAAAGTTTATTTCTCAACTCTCAGTTCAATTCCATTGGTCTATTTGTATGTCCTTGTGCCCGTACCATGCTATTTTGGTTGGTATAGTTTTTTTTTAATATAAATTTCTAAATTTGAAATTAGGAGTTCCCAAACTTTGGTTTTCTTTTCAAGATATGTTTGGTTATTTGGGGCTGCTTACCCTTCTGTATTTGATTATTTGCTTTTCCATTTCTGTGAAGAACTATGTTGGAATTTTGGCTTGGATTGCATAAAATATGTAGCTTGCTTTGGGCAAGTTACATATTGGGAAAGCTAGCAATTGCTATCTTGGCCATATTTAGTCTTCTAGTCCATGAATATGGAATGTCCTTTCATTTATTTGTCTTCTTTATTTTTTCAGGAATGCTTTTTAGCTATCCATGTACAAATATTTTACATCCTCAGTTATGTTTACACCTAGATATTTGACTATTTTAGTTGCTATTGTAAAAGATTTTTCCCCCATGATTTCCTCTTCAGAGTGTTCATTCTTAACGTATAGATACACCCTTGATTTGGCATGGTAATCTTGTACCATGCCACTTTGTGGAATTTTTTAATGCTAGTACCTTGGTTGTGAAGATTACAGGATTTTCTACATATAGGATCATTTTATCCACAAAAAGGAAAGTTTTACATCTTCCTTTCCAAATTGGGTGTATATTATTATTATTATATTATCTCACCTCTTTGCCCTGCTAATTTCCACTACATTGTTGAATAACAGTGGTTACAGTATGCTTCCTTGTCTTATTCTTGATCTTAGAAGGAAAGTTCTCAGACTTTCACCACTGACTTTGATTGGGTTTGGTGAAAAACACTATTGGGTTTTTCATCTATGCCCTTTGTAATGTTGAGAAGTTTTCTTCTATTACTAGTTTTATAAGTATTTTTACAAGAAGGGGCTCTGGATTTTGTCAAGTGTCTTTCAATTTAGATGATAATATGGTTTTTGTCTTTTGTATTATTAATGTGGTATGTAGCATTAAATGATGTCTCATGTTGAACCAACTTGCATAACAGGAATAAATCCCATGTGATCATGGTGTAGAAATCTTTTCATGTGCTGTTGAATTTGGTTTGTGAGTTTTGTACAGGATATTTCATCTATTTTAATGAGGGAAATTTGTCTGTAATTTCCTTTCCTTTTCATATCTTTACCTGGCTTTGGTATTAGGAAAATACTAGCCTCATAGAGTAAGTTGGGACATATTCCCTTCTCTTCAATAGTTTGTAAGAGTTTGAGAAAGAGTGGTATTAATTCTTCTTGAAATGCTTGGTAAAATACACCAGTGAAACCATCTGGTGCTGGATTTTTCTTTGTTGGGAGATTCTTGATTACTGATTCAATCACTTTACTTGTTGTTGGTCTGTTGAGATCTTCTATTTCTTGTAGTGTCAGTGTAGATATTCAAGTGTTTCTAGGAATTTGTCCATTTTGCTTAGGTTTTCTAATTTTTTTTTGAATACAGTTGCTCATAATAATCTCTAATTATCCTTTTTATTTCTGTGGGGTCATTATTAATGTCACCCTTCCATTTCTAATTTGTTTATTTTCATCTTTTCTCTTTTTTTTCTTTGTCAGTCTAGGAAAGGTTTTGTCTATATAATTGATCCTTTCCAAGAACCAACTTTTGGTTTTGTTGATTCTCCGTATTGATATTTTATCAGAATTTCATTTACTTCTCCTCTAATCTTGGCTATTTTTTTCTTTTGCTTGGTTTGTGATTAGTTTGCTGTTCTTTTTTCTAGGTCCTCCAAGTGTGCAGAATGATCTTTTATTTTAGGCCTTCCTTCCTTTTTTTTTTTCACTATTTAACTTTACTATTTATTCAGTCTGGCATTAATGCCAAACTTAATTCACTAGCTAGGGCAGGAGTAATTCTCTAAAAGGATTTTATGAAGTTCTATTTAGCTCTGGTTCTAGAATCTTAAGTGCTTAAATTTTGGAATTTTACAAATTAACCAAAAAGGGGCCATGTTATCAATCAAAATTCTCAAAATATTAGATAAAAACAATTGCCTAAGCATTTAAAAAATACCGAACTCATTTCTTTTATACGTTAGGTTTAGTTGGAATCTATCTCTGCACCTGTAACTCAACCTTCTGCTTGCCTATAGACCAAGTCCATTTTTTAAAGAAAATAATTTTCTAAAAAAGGGAAAAGTTCTCTTTTTAAACTAATCACTGAGTAGGTTTAAAATCATTCCAGAGACAGACCCTAGGAATAACTCACTTGGCACAAGTGTACCGTTTTCTTTTCATTAAAAAGACGTGGGGTATGATTTTATATAACGAAGCCAGCAGATTTTTCATATTTCACAATTTTGTTGCTACAGAGGTCCCAAAATTTCTGAACCCATTTGCGAAGTTTCCTGAATGTATGCATTATAGCAAACAGCAGCAAAATACAAAAACAATTCTATTGCTAAGAAATTACTACTCCTGCTTGTGCCTTTAGAATAGTAGATGTAAAAAATGCAATGCAACAATAGCAATGTTATACTAATTTGTGCTGCCAATGGGGATTTGAGTTATTCTGAGGAAGAGACTAATTGTTTTCTTTAAGACATCCAAGCCATGACACTTACAATCATACTGGGCAAATATTCATTGAAGTTTGGGGATAAAATTTTGAAAGGTCAATAAAGAAGAGACAAGAGCATTATATTTAGTATTCTAAAGGCATGCTTCAGGTAGATCAACAATGGTTCTGGTAATATTAACTGCCCACATACATACACATTCACCCACTTCGATTTTAATGGTTTATATAAAACCACATTTGTTACTTTGTTAACAAAGTTAAATTTTAGTTATCCTGGCAAATATTATAGAATAGATATATCTTTAGATAATGAACAATTTGGGAGAAATTGCTTCAGGTGGCTGTTATAAGCAACAATTTTTAAATTTGACTTATAAAAATAATGCATTCTAGAGTTAAATAATAATCTAGGTGGCTATTATAGGGACAAAACTTAAGATGTTGAAAGAAAAAAAAAACCTCTTGTGAAACAGAGATGTTGGAAGAGAAACATTCCATTACCAGTTGTCTTGAGAGACAATTGTTGGGGTGGAGGGGTAGGAAAGTGAGGGGGGGCAGAGATCAACTATCATTTACCAGTTTGTTTTTCATGAATCTCTTGACAAATTTGCTACTGCTGATCATTTATTCCTTGATGATTTGTGGATGTTATGTGCCTCTGTGTATGTGTTTCCTATCCCTTATTCTTTAAAACATTCTGTATTTTCCATGAAGAATTGCCCATAAACTCTCTAAGTGCCTGTGATTTTGGTGGCTTTTTCTGGCTCTGGCTCTTGGGGATGGGTGTGTGACCCAGTCCAGTCCAATGAAAGCACTGAATCCCCTGGCTACAGTGTTTAGTTCAAGGATGGTCTGAACCTAGACTTTTTTCAGTGCTCCTGTGAAAATAAAATATTCTTCCCAACTGGACTTGACACTGAGAAATTGTGCACTGATGATGTTGATGGTCTTTACTAGGTAGGGTTATGCCTGGGACTTGAACCATTCCTGAGGAAAGTAGGGCTAATGAAGATCAAGAACAAAAAGGACATTAATAGTGTCTTTGAACCCCTCAAGGTCCCTATTACTTTAAATAAATTAATTTCCTCCTCCATTCTAAGACAGTTTGAAGGGAAACTGAACACAACTGATGAATAAATATTTCCAGCATGCTCCTCTCTCCTGGATTCTCTCTATTACTTCTGTTCTTGTCTTCTTTTCTTTCATTCATCTCTCTGCTCCATGTCACTGGATGTTGGTTATGCTCACCTCTATATTTTTGGCCCATTGTTCTTAACTCACTACATGCTTTTCTTGGGTAAAGTTGCCCATATTAATAGTTTTATGCAACCGTTTGCTGATTATTCTAGAATCTATAACTTCAGCCCATATCCTTGCCTTGTGTTTTGTCACATACTGACTTTCTGCTGGGATATTGTTATTTGGTTATTTCATAAGTACCTCAAACTCAATATGCATAAAACCATCATTACATCCCCAGATCTCTTTATATTCTTAAAACTCTTTTCTCTAATTAGAGCTGATTTAGTCAGTCACTTATACCAGAAACTTTAGAATCTTCAATCACTGGATCTCTCTGTGTTCTCAGGCAATGACAAATAGGTGCACCCTATCTCACTCACTGAGGGGATAAAAATACAGCTAGCTAGTTTCTACTTTCACAGTGTTTGATTCCGTAAATCTGGATGGGGTGGAGAATTTGATTTCTAGCAAGTTCCCAGGTGATGTGGGTGGTTATGTTCAAAGGCCATTGCTTTAACAGTGTTAGAGTTTCCCCCTTACAAGGTTTGCAATGACAGGTCATAGGGCCTTGAGTCAATGCCCCAGTGGCATAGATTGAGGAAAGGCAGTCTCCTGCCATAACCCACCTAACTGATTGAGCAAGCCATAGCCTAGGGGTAGCTCATCCCCTCTCAAGAATAAACAAAATCCAGCAGATAAGGGCCATCACCACCTCTGCAACCCCTCCCACATTCCAAGACCTCCCAGCCCACTCCCCTCTGGCCAATTGGCCCCAGAGTGTACTTAGTTTCTTTGCTTATTAATGTTCTCTATAAAGCCATATCCACCATCATCTGGGGGTGGACTGAAGTCTCTCTTCAGACCCCCTTGGTTGGGAGAGCTACCCAATAAACTTCCTGCCTGCAGTCATCACTCTCTGCATCCCAGGGAGCGCCATTTTTCTCTAACAAGCAGCATGAGATTTTTGAGGGATATGGGGAAGGAGCAAGGCATTTTTCACATGGCACAAATGCAAAAGTTTTTGCCCAAAGGATAGGCCCAAGCATGCCATCTAAAATCTCTGATGTAAAAATTTAAAAGCAAAATAAAATGGTAATTGTAAGCTTTTATGGTTTTGTGTTAATTTGTTATGCAACAATTATAACAACTTCACTTTCCCCACCCTTGCATGTGCTTGCTTGGATCACTTCAAAGATAACTATCCAAACTCAAGTCCTTATCTTATCATCTGCTTATGTGGGAAACCAAAAGATGATGCAGGAAAAATTAGATACCCAAGGGTAAAAATTCATTTAAAAAAAAAACACAGGGAAGCGGATGTGGCTCAAGCAATTGGGATCCTGTCTACCATATAGGAGGTCCAGGGTTCGATTCCTGAGGCCTCCTGGTGAAGGCAAGCTGTCCTACATGGAGTACTGGCCCGAGCAGAGAACTGGCTCGAGTGGAGAGCTGGCACAGCAAGATAACACAACAAAAAATGACTGAGAGGAGAGAGAATTTGAGATGCAGCAGACCAGGGAGCTGAGGTGGCACAAGAGATCAAGTGCCTCTCTCCCACTCTGGAAGGTCCCAGGGTTGATTCCATGTGCTCGGTAAAGGGAAGGCAAGCAAACACAGAAGAACACACAGCAAATGAATACAGAGCACAGACAATGAAGGGGTGGGGGGAGAGGAAAAAAATAAATCTTTAAAAAATAAAAAAACAACAGGCTGTCAATGCCGTATTAAGTAGAACTATTGGTTCACAAAAATAAAAAATAAACAATATATCTCAGAAAGTCAGGAAGTATATGGATAAAATAGAGCATAAAAAGAAGTCAGAGACAGAATAAATATTTCTCCAAGGCAGAGTAAAATTCTCCACTATCTTGCAATACTTAGGAATCAAGCTCCATACAGGGGATATGTACTACTGATCTCTTCTTCAAGATATTGGCAGATTGCAAAAGGCATGTGGACCCAAAATTGAACTAGTCATTTCTGATGGAGATGAATTTCCAACTATATTTTAGAGTGAAGGAGATGCATACCCAAGAGGCTTATAGGGAAATTCCTGGAAAACCACATCACAGGAAGAAGGGAAGACTGGATTAAAACCAAATATTCCTAAAGCTCAGACTAGCTACAATCCCTGAGTGCACTGAGATTATCAAGGAGATGAAAGAATTTGGAAAAAAAGTCAAAGGGACATTCAAGAACTTGAAAACCTACAATATCCAGAAATATGAACTCACTGGACTGGTTTAAGAGAAGATTGGACCAAGGGAAAATAAGATGAATGAATTAAAAGACAGGTATATGGGAAAGAGTCAAATTCAACCAGAGAGATGAGATAATGGGAAATATAATGTAAGATACTTTTGGAACATGGTCAAAAGGCCCATCCCATATATATATAATTAATTGAAAAAAATTGAAGAGGGAAAGTGGATCTGGGATAAAAAATCAGAGTAATATACACATATACTTTCAAAAACCTCGGAGAACCCCAAGAAGTATAAACATAAAGAGAGCAAAACCTAGGAACAGCATAATAAAACTTGAAAATCAAGGGCAAAAATAAAAATATTTAAAGTAACCAGGGAATAAGAGATACATGGCCTTCAACCACATGACTGACAGCTAACTTCTCAACATAAGTGATGTAAGCCAGAAAACTGAATTTGTACTTTATAGTGATACAATTAAGTGTTAACGAGGTCCCTGCTACACAAATGTATCTGTGTCTATTCAGAGAAGATTGAGAGTGGGCAAACTAGCTACCCAAGCTCCTCCATGGGTTTTCCTGAGGATACTGAAGAAACTAGATGTGTTCCATCAGAGATGTACACCAGAGAGAGAGAGATCTTCACAAATGAGGATTCTCATCCAAATTATTAAAAACTAAAAATAATGTCCCCAGATATTACCTGTTAATTATCTTTCTGTCTTCTCTCCCTCTATCATTGCCTTCTTCCCCAACTCTTCTCTCTTCCCATGTCTTTTGTTTTCACAGGTGGCATAACTTATAAATTGTGTCTCAATTCAAAGCAATTTGTGAGTATGCTTACGTATACAAAAAAAAAGGAAATTCTGCCATACATGAGTATGTGGTTTTGTTAATAACCAAAACATAGTATTATAAAACACATAATAAGTAAAATATGAAAATATGACACTTAAAAATAATGTTTTAAAAGTCAAATTCTTTTCACAACATATGCATGCATATTTAAATTTAAGCCAATTTTAATGTCCTTTGACAAGATTAAGCATCACTAAAATAATCTACATTTGATAACTCCTCTGTTTCTGTAAGCTAAACTCTCATGCAGACACGTGCTAATGCTGTTCAATATTTTTAATATATTATCTTTAAGTAGTTTTACATTATGTTTAATTCATGAAAAATAGTGTTTCTATATAAATATACCAAGAGGAACTGGCAAAAACATATACCAGGAAATAAGTCAATCCTCTCACTGGGAGATATTAAACAGTGAATAGCTTGGGCATTTGCATATCATTTTTTTCAGTGTTATTTTGTGATGATTTTATATAGATCCAAATTATGTTTGTATTCATTCTGATTGGGCCTTTAATTTGAATTAATTGGCTTGAACTAAAAAACTTCATTAGTTTGTGTCACAACTACAGGAAATAAATCTAAGACCTTATGTCATTAAAAAATGTTAAGGAAGAGAAAGTTGTCATGCTGTCTCTTAGCCAAATGAGATAGTAAAGCAGAATTTTCATTGGTGTTTTAAATTTTCATTGGTGTTTTAAATAACAGCAAATGTAGATAAAATATAGGCAATAATTTTGGGTATAAAAACATTTATTTTCAGTCAGTCTCTAAAACAATATTATTCTCTTCTATATGATTATATGTGATTACATAAATACAAGAATATTCTTTGGTGGATACATTTCAATTTCCTATGCTTAATTAATAAATGCAGAAATCTGTTGTAATACTCCTGATAATCATATCTATAATTTCTCTACTA
>JAQZBX010040132.1:0-22778 GCA_029593785.1 Cabassous unicinctus | reverse complement strand
TAAATTAATAAATGAAAATTCTTAAAAGAGCTCTACTAAAATTTAATAAATTTGTTTAAGAAAATGTGTTTTGTGAAGGTAAAATTTGTCTTGAGATAAAATGACTATAGTCTATGTGGTTAAGGATAGTTATGAGAGTTTGCAAAAGCACTGTTTAAATGGAAATATTTAAATGGCTAATTCTAAGAAGTCATTATTAAACAGAAAACCAAATTAATAATAATAATAAAAGTAACTTCATAACAGGAAAACCTGTCAGCAGCCAGCCTCCCCTTCCAACTTGCCTCTAAAGGACTGTTTCTAGTGTTGCATGCTACTAAGTATTTAAAATGAATAAAAGTTATATTTGCATACAATCAATTTAAATCATCATTTTGACAAGTTTGTTTAGTGTTAATGGTAATTGTTTGTTGTAAGAGGTTTGCTTGAAGACAGTTTCCAAAATCATTTTTGTAACTTATATATATAGGGTGTATAGAATGTGTTTTTATTATTAGGGAAAAAGACAATACGTTTGTCCTAAGATAAAATGACTGGTTATTAAGAAAGAGTAAAATGTGGGACAAGAGCTGAAGGAATACAGAAAGTGCAGAAGGTGTGCGGAAAAGGAATTTTTGTGGTCAAAGTAAAGTAAAATTTGATCAATCTATCTATAAAGTTTTAAAAGCTTTAGTATCAGATAGTATACTGATGCAAAGTTAAAATTTTATTCTTTTTCAAAGTTTCTCAAGTCATCAATCTGCTTTAGTAAAAGTTTACAAACAGTAACTAATCCGTATGCAATAAAGAAAGTCTGTTTTATCAAAATAGCTTCTTGTACTTTAACCTTATCATTTCTTTGGAGAAACAAGTCATATCACTTTTGAAAGAACATAATGTTCAAACCTGCTTTCTCAAAGTTAAATTCAGTGGAGCTCATGCTCCCCCTATGCAGAGGGGCCCATGCATCCCCTATGCAGAGAGGCTCATGTGCCCCCAATTTGAAGTTGCACAGCTTTTGCCAATATAACCTCACTGGTTAGAAATCTTATACACATAGAAAATAAAAGTTTATTCATTGGATGAGTGCTGATTAAAAGTCTTATTATTGCCAGTTGTTATATAATCTAGTGTAGTTATGAATTATGTATAATATACTCAAATATTAAACAAAACTTCAGTACAATACATTGCATACTTAAGTAATTTAATAATTTGTATATTACACATAGAGGTATTTTATTAAATATATATATAAATATCTTATTTTGAATTTGAATAGACCTGAATCTGAATGTATTCAATAAAGGTTTGGTAAGTATTGTTCAAGCTTAATAGTAAAGCAATATGCATAAAACTTTGTTAATCAACAAACCAATGCCTTACTAGTTAACACTTTTCATATTTCAGGAAACATTGAAAATTAAAATAGTAAGCACATCAAGGATATTTTGTAACAAATTAAAAAAGATAAAGTGCATTTCACAGGGTGTTGTATTGCTCCCTGGGGGAGCTGGCCACTCTCCCAGGGATTGATGCATAAACCTTAAAACGTACTGCCCAGGGAGTGTTGTGTTCCTTCCTGAGTAGGCTGGCCACTTCCTCAGGAATTAGCAAAATACTCACAAGTTTGCATCTATAGTATCAAATTCATTAATCCTAAGCACAGTCAACAAAACTCTAGCATCAGTTGCTACTTCACCACTTCCCAGCTAAAAGCTAAATATTGGTAAGTATATATATAAAACTGCACCATTTATCTGTCATTCTGTAACTTTGTTCAATATTAACTTAATCTTTTGATTGGTAATGTTATTTATGTTTCTCCCTCTAATTGTCAGTATAAGCTTATTAAACTAAATATACATATTAACATTTATCTTATATTTATCCCAAACTCTAGCCAAAAATAAGCCAAGTATATCAGTATGTCCCGTGGTTTGGTCAGCATGTAAATGTATGTATACATATCATAAAAGATTGGAATATAACAGCTAAACCCCATACTAACTAATTATCAATGAAAAATCCTACCACAGGAAATGTTCCATACACCCACCATGTGTCAATATTATGTCTTTAAGGGTTTATGCCTTACCTCATTCTGCATTCCCACAAGCATGTATTTATCCTCATTGCAGCACCTTCAACACTTTTAACACAACTCCATAAACATCTCCAAAATTCTCTTACCCAAGCAAATAACTCTAAGGGTCAAACAATTGATGAATAAAGTAATCACTTCCTAAAATTAAAAGTTACAAAAACAAAAAGGGGGAAATGGTGAGATATGAGAACAATTATATCAAGCATTATTCACAATAATTTTTTAAAGCCAAAGGTCAGAATCAGATACATCAGCAGCAGAGCATTTCTGGCAAAAATCAGGCAAAAATACAGAAACACATATTAGACAACTAGTTTAGTGGAAGAATTTAAAGAATAATCAATGGGAGAAGGAAGATGTTAAGTTAGGATATAGGGTCAAGGTTTTGCTCTTATCATTATAGATAAAGGAGACCAGCTTAGGGTCCTGTCCAAACATCTGAAACCTAGACATGAACAAGCCGAAGAAGCTGACATAAGAAGCAGAAAAGATGGTAAACTTCTAAAAGGCAGAATGTCACTCTAACCCAGGTATTCCTTGCTATGCTTACCTTGACAACCACAGCAGTAAGTAGTACACCTTCACATGATTATACTTATTGTGCTTATATTTCTAATTCACCTCTTTTAGAATTGTTGATTTGGGGGGACAAATCCTACCCTGTTTATATTAATCAGTCTTTTCATTTTCTTGGGCCCGTTGATTTTCACCCTCCTCTAAAACCTGAGGAGGAAGGGAAATTTATTGAAAATTTAACCTTGCCTTTTCTTGAATGACCTATCTGCATAGGATCCATTGATCCATGTATACATCCCCAAAATCATAGTACAAAGTGATAAATGGCATACATGTCATGTTTCATATGAAGTTGTGTTCTTTAATAATTCCTATAGAATTGTAAAGAATCAGGCCCTTATAGGGATACCAAAACCTAATGTAAACACAACCATAAATTGAATAATTAGTAATTCAACAAAAACAACTAATGAAGCTATCATTATTTTTGGAATTTTGGCTATATCATAAATATAAATACATCACTAAATTGGACTCATCAGGGAAGATTTATCCCACAACTATTGGACACTAAGCTTAACAAAACTAAAAGCTATTTGTGGAAGTTATTTTTGGGAACTAGCCCAATTTTTGAATGGCAAGGCAGTAAAACTAATATTACCAGTTTAAAAAGAAAATCAACTTAATTTCTTAAAGTATGTGTATGGGATCCCATCGTTTTTATGGTAGGAACAGTGAGCATTAATCAAACATGGTTTTCTGCAACAATTGTTCCCTTTACACGTGTCTATCAGAGCCTGTTTTACAGGAAAGTTCTACTGCAGTTCTAATGGGAAGACGGTGTCATGGAATATGGCTTCCCATTTGCATGAATCGCTGCTGGCAGTCTTCCCCTGATAGTCAAATCCTTTGGCATTTTCTATATCATTATTTGAAAAGAACCAAATGTTTAATTGGATTAATAAAAGCTCCTGTATTAGGGCTTATGGGTATTATTACAGCTGTTGCTGTGGCAGGAACCGCCCTACATGAGACTATCCAAACACAACAAAATGTTAGAAATTGGCATAAAAATGCTAGTGAGCTATGGCATAGTCAGGCATGTATTGATGAGCAAATTAATAATAGGCTAAATGACTTAGAGATGGCTGTTACACAAATAGGAAATTAAGTATATAATCTGAATTTGGAACAAGGATTGGAGTGTGATTGGGATGAAAGCACTTTTTGTATCACTGCTCTCCCATACAAAGATTCCCACTATGAATGGGAAAAAAAATAAAAATCATTTAATAGGTCACCACACGAATTTATCTGTAGAAATCACAGATTTACAAAAAAGGGTTTTAAGCATGTCTCAAAATCAACTTACTATACTACCAGGTAGAGAATTTTGGCAATCAGTAACAGATCAATTAAATAAAATAAATCCCTTATATTGGTGGAAATCAACCTCTGTACTTGCTAACTTTGGTGTTGTGATTATTGGTGCTCTGTTACTCTTAACTGTATAAGGAAGCATTCACAAAGCCCTGCTGTCCCGCAGTAATAGGACTGAAAAGGCCAGCCATGCCAATAACTTGATTCTGCTCAAAACCCTTAACTCTTAAACCCCTGTCCATGGAGCTTGGCTGGTAACCATTGACGGGTAGGAACTTCAGAGGATGGCAACCTACCACAGGCAGAGTGACCCTGGACAAAAACAAAAAAGGGGGAAATGTTGGAAAGATGCTGAGAGCCAGAGCATAAAGGGTTAAGCATTTAGAAAGCATGCTTGTTGGCAGAGAAACATTAGTACATGTCTCAAAGGACACTGCATACTGCAGACATCAGTAGGAGGAAGCAGAGTGGAATGAACCCACCACTAAGAAGTAATTGTATGTATTCCTAAGAAAGATTACCTAGAAATACAGGAACCAGCAGTGCTCTTATGTGCCAAGCAGAGGAACTAGTGAAGGATGCCCTACTTTGCTTATCAGGCCAGTAGTATAAGAAGCAGCTTCAGCCTAAATAAACTTGCCTGCATTCCACATGGAGTGAGGTCCCCTGATCCCAATCTTTCTTTGTATCATTCCTGGCACTGTCTAACTCCACATTGAATTACAACACTTGCTTGAGTGGGGAAAAAGAAAGCACAAAGCATCTATTTTGATGGTGTAGGTAACAGTAGAGAAAGATGACACTAAAATCTTTAGCAATCCTACTGGCTTCCTGAGAAGCTTTTCCCTTAGAGGTTCAATTTTGTGTTATGGTTTTGAGACCCATTCTAGGAAGCTCATCCTGAAATATGCCTTCAATTATCGTAATAAGTCTTTAATTGACTACTCTATATTAAGTGACTTTCTGTTTACTAGCTAGAAGTGTATTCTGTTTTTCACAACTTCAATTAATATAAAAAGTATATCCAGGTAACAGACTCTCAAATTAATAAGAATCTGGTAAAAATTAATTAACCTTGTTTGTTCTGAAGTCAGCCTGGACTCCATTATACAATGAAACACTGGTTGTCCATATTGCAGAATAACAAGTTAGAGCTCACCTAGAATTAAATTGCTAATGCAAGGAAGGGTGAGTAAACTTGAATAATGGAGGGCTGTTTTTTTCCAAATGTATTAGAGAGTGTAAATAACAAAAAAAAATTGCAACATTAGTGTTACAAATGTTCCCTGAAAACAGTGGACAGAGAATCCCCCAAGCAAAACAAAACCATCAAAGAAAAAACAAAATCTTGGGCTATATAAACATCTCTATTGACTCATAACTCCAAGGATCACATACCCAATATCCAGACATAGCAGCTGATGTCACATCTTCAGAACTTTAACATTAATTGAAATCATAACCTCTTCACACATGTTATGTGATTATTCAGGTGATGGGAAAGAGTGAGGATCTGAGAATTAGTATGAGGACATCAAGTTATCTTTAGATGACTCCAAGTATCTGCATATAAAAGGAACACCCAGGCTCCATTGTCAACAGAAACATCCCAGTTTCTCACGAGGAAGCCATGTGATTTTTAGAAATCCTATAAATTCCTCACTTCAAGGAGTTGCTTTCTTATTCACAAATTTACCACTCCTAGATTTTCTCCAAATCAGAATCTGTATTTTTGGAATATGGAGAGCATAAAAATATCTCCCCCAGAAGGAAAAGTCTTGACATCTGAAAAGTGTTAGAAGATTTTGTTAATTTAACAGAAATATGCTAAATTGTGTTGACATGAATTTTGACACAAGTTCAGTTAAGAAACATGACTTTACATTGAGCTGAATGTATTGATATGGCATTTGTCAGAAATTCTGGATTCACTAGGGAATAATTTCTGCTGGATTTATCAGCTGGTTAATAAACAGATGATTCGAGGGTAGTGTATAACAATAAAATCTGAAATATCAAATATTCTTTAATATAGTAGAGTGTTTAATTACGAGACAGGTGAGATTGGTACATTGGAATGAACTTATCATGTTCAAAGTATTCATCTGTCTCTGGTCTATGTCCCATGAAACGTGTTGAAGTTTAATATTATTAATGAATTCCAAAAAGAGATATTGATTATGTTTGTAAACTGGTCTGATCATCTGAGTGTGATACCTTTTGATTTTATTAAATTCAAAGGTTTTACATTTACTTAATTAAAGAAAGATTAAGGCTTTGATTCATTCACATCATTAGGAAATGGTCAGGATTGAGTTCCCACCCCCTTAGTGGGCTATATAAACAGACATTCACTCAAGAGAACACACAGGAGAAGATACATGGAAGAAAGAGAGAGCTCCATAGACATGGAAGAAGAGAGATATTTGACCCTGTGGCCCCATGAAAAGAGATGAGCCATTCATCTGATAGTTTGCAGCTGAAGAGACTAGAGCCCTGAGCAGCTGAGAAGGCCCAGAAAGAAACAAGACCTCCAGCCTACAGCTGAGATCAGAAGGCGCTGGGCCCACGGAGCCTTAAGAGAAAAGAGGAAGGCAGAATGCTCACAGACATCGCCCGCAAACTTGCTTCAACATGAGGCAAATGACCTTGGTGAGAAAGCACCTCTTAAGGTACTTCAAGTTGGACTTTTCATGGCCTTGTCACAGCAAACATTTAGAACAAATAAATACACTTTATAAAAGCCAACAGAATTTTGGTACTTTTTATCAGCACCCCTTTGACTGATTAATACAGAATTTGGTACTGAGACATGGGGTCATGGTTTGGCAATTACCAAAAATGCTAGAACAATTTTATAAATGGTAAGGGGTATTTTTTAGAGAATTGTGAGATGCTTGAGTGAAAAGCCCTAGATTGCTTTGAAGAGATTGTTGGTAGGGATAGGGACACTAAAGAGACTTTTGATGAGGCCTTAGAAGGAAATGATGAAAATGTTATTGGAAACTAGAGGAAAGGCAATCAATGTTTAAAAGTAGCAGAGAACTTAGCATGATTGTCTCCTGATGTTATATGGAAGGTCGAATTTGAAAATAGTGAGCCTGGGCATTTAGCTGAAGAGCTTTCCAAAGTAAACTCGGAGAATGTGGCTGGCTTCTCCTTGCAGTATACAGTAAAATGCTAGACAAAAGAGATAAACTGAGAATTGAATTATTAGCACAAAGAAACCAGAAACTGATTTCAGAAATTTGAGCCTCTGGAAGTCAGTCCTCCAAAAGGTAGTGCCTCATTTGAAGAATTAATGAAATTTGGAACTTGTAAAAGTCAGGATTGAAAATGCAATTATCCAGGAAAGACTTGTGGAAAGTCTTACTGTGTGATGGCTTGGACCCCTGCTTACTACTAAACCAGCAAGCTTTTTGTGATAGCTGTATGAACCAAAACAGTGTCAGCCTGGACTGAAAGGGACATGGAGGGGAAAGATAGAAGGGAAAAAGCTTTAAGAAGAAAACCATGGAAACTGAGGTCTGGAATTAAGGCATTTCCTTGGGCCAAGAGATGAATCCCACCCATGTGTAGAGAGAGGGTGACCTTGGCCTGGCATTTGAAGAGGGCGAATGTTCCAGCCACTGTTCAGGGAGAGTTTTGCTGCCCCAGGCTACAGAGAGGGTGGAGCACTTCCCACAAAGGTTGGGGAGAGTGAGGTCAAAACCCAGTGCTCTGAGAGTGGTGGGCCTGTCCCCCATAAATTTGGGAACACCTCACAGTTCTGAAAGGGTTGGGCCTGCAATCCAGAGATTATAGAGTTTGTTGCTGCCACTTTGCTGTACTAATGGGTTGAAACCTAGTGATTGGGGAATGAGTGGTCATCACTCCAATATTCTAGGAGTGTGAGGTATAGAACTTGGTTGCCACCCAGATTCTTGATAAATGTGAAACCAAGGAAATGGTCAATGGGAAAGACTGTGGAAACGGTGGGCCCCCATGAGGTCCCAGAGAGAATAAACCATCATCTTAAGAATGATTCTCAAATTTTTAAATCAGATGGACTATCTCCTGCAGGTTTTTGGAACTGTAGATGACCTGTGACTCATGTTTCCCTCTGAATTCTACTTATGGTAATGAAAATATTTACCTTATGTTTTTCCCTTTGTTTATTGGATGCAGATGAAATATTTTATATGTTTCACAGGTCTACAGCCAGAGAGGAGTTTGCCCCAAGACAAACTATTTCTATAAACAGCTGTGATGTGATTTTGTACTTAACATTGCTAACTGAAATAAAGTTTTATTTATAATATTTTAATGTCTTTTTGAAATTCAGAGGGTGGAGAGTGGAAGTTTGATATTATTTATAAATTCAAAAAAAGATATTATGTATGTAAACTGGTCTGTTCCTCTGGGTGAGATACCCTTTGATTGTATTAAATTCAAAGGTTTTAGATTTGCTTGATTAAGTAAAGATTAAATAAAGTATTAGGGCTTTGATTTGGCCATGTCATTAGGCCATGGTGAGGGTTGAGTGATTCCCATAGTCATGGAAGAGAAGAGAGCTTTGATCCTGTGGCCCCAAGAAGAGAGATGAGCCGTTCGGCTGATGGTTTGCAGTGGAAGAGACCAGAGCCCTGAGAAGCTGAGAAGGCCTGGAAAGAAATGAGCCATCCAGCCTACAGCAGAGATCAGAAGGAGCCAGGCCCATGGAAACTTAAAAGGAAAGAGGAAGGCTGAACCTTCGAAGATATCTTGCTTCAACATGTGGCAAATATCTTTGGGTGAGAAACCAACATTGAATTGGATTCTTTAGGTCCCTGTAACTGTAAGCTTTTACACCAAATAAATACCCTTTACAAAAGCCAACAGATTTCTGGTACTTTGCATCAACACCCCTTTGACCGACTAATACAAAAGGGTTTATAGCTGAAGTAACTCAGGTATTTTTGGAATACACTTTAGTGTTTTTCTTTTTTTTTAAACTGAGGAAGATTGGTGATAAAACTGGGAGATACGGCTATTGAAATGGTGTCCTTAAATCTTGGAATGATGATGCCAAGTGGTAACAAAATTTCTGGAAAACAAAATTGGTAATTTAAATGGCAATCCACAGAGAATAAAGTAATTGTAAAATACCTAGGATGGAAATAAATGGGCGACACACTTAGATAATTCTTATTGTGTAATCATAATAATCATGATAAATTTAAGTTTTGTCATCAGTTGCCTGTCTTGGATTATCAGGAGCACAATGGACTCTCCCAGCACAGATTTGAATCAGTTTACAGAACTAGAATGTCTTCTATGAAAAGAGAAAATTCCATTTAAGAAAGATTCTAAAATTTTGCTATATATGTAATATAATATCATGATCACTTTGCAATGATCAGTTACAGAAGAAGAAAACATAAGCCTTATTTATAGATATTTCTCATTTTTAATATAATTAGCTATGAGTAATCTATTGAATATTATATCCCACTCAGGAATGGCCCTCATCAAAATGCGGAAGATATATTTTTTGTACCAGAAACTCAAGTAGTATACATGAATGAACTATTTGCAATGGAACCAAACTATTTAGATATTTGTGTCCTACATGAATTTTCAACAAAGTACCCTTCTGGACAGATTTTTAATAATCAAGTTGATAATGTGATACATTCTATGAAAGCCATGCAGTTTTCATCAATGATTTCCTTCAACATTTGATTAATATATTTATAAATAATGTGACTATGGTGGCAAGAATGAACCTTAAGTATGAGTTTTCTAGGGGTTATCTGGCTGCTAGAGCCCTTCATTATTAAATCTGCCAATAAAAGAGAAAAATGAACTAGAGAGAGCAACCAGCTACTTAACATCAAATTGCTAATTCTTACATACCATTCTTTGTGGTGGGGCATCTATTTGTACTCAATAGAGCATATATATATACTAAATATGCATTTGCTTTTCTTCCCACAATGCTTCGGTCAGCAACAAAATTTGTGTATCACTATTTACTTTAACCACTACTACAAGGATTTCCACTTAATTGAATCTGAAAAATCACCTCATTTTACACTAAAAGGAAGAAGGGCTGTATATTCTTATTGATTTGGCTTAGTATATACCACTTTATCCAGAAATAGCAAACATGATAAGGGTTGTGATGATTACCCTGGCAATTCATGAGAAATATGGCTACTGGTTCAACAATGGGGTAGTAGGAAATGTCTAGATTCCCTGAATACCCAGGGATCTTTATAATACTGTCATATAAAGGATGAAATCAAATTAGTTGATACCACAAGCATATATATAAAAAAGTACATCTGATACCATTGGAATGAAGTGTTGGTCACCTTAGCACTAACCAAAAAAGATGCTAGCTTAGTAAAAATAGATATACATTTATATGTATATACATATATATGTATATGTGTATATGTGCATGTGTGTAATGGGTAGTAAAAAACAGAATCTATAAATATAAATGAGTGCCTTATAACAGTAACAGAATTAATGATGTGAAGAAATATGAAGCCTTAGGCTTTTAGGTCAAATCTATTAAGATTATCCTTTTATATATTGTGGCAGTTTGAGATTATTTTATGAATCCCAAAAAGAGAAATATTATGTTTGTAAACTAATCTATTCCTCTGGGTATGATGCCCTTTGATTGCATTAAACTCAGTTGAGGGGCCTTTGTTTAGATTACTTGATAAGATCACTTAAGGGTCTTTGATTGTACTATGTCAATGACGCTTGACTTAGGTAGGAGTCCCTGCCCCCTTGCTCGGTCTGATATAAGCAGACTCACATGGGCAGACAGACAGAAGAAAAAAGGGAGCCAGCATATTTTTATTCTGCGATGTGAGAAAAAGGATTGCTTAAGCATGAAGGCCCCAGAAGGGTTGGCCTATGGAGCAGCTCAAGAGAAGCCCAGCCCTCCTATCTGCCTGATAGCTTACAGCTGAGCTTGGGAAGAGCACAAAACAGCCAAGACTAGTATAGGAGGCCTGGAAAGAGACAATCCCTATGCCAGCTTGCAGCTGAAATCAGGAAGAAAGTGGATCAGCTGAGCCTGAGAGAGAAAGAAAGTGAAGCAGCTGAGCCTAGAGGGGAAAGCAGAGCCCAGGCAGAGATGGCCCCATCTTGCTTCACCACGTGGAAGCTGACTTTGATGAGAAAGCACCTCTTATGGTACTTTGAGCTGGACTTTTCATTGCCTTGCAAATGTAATCTTTTACCCTAAATAAATACGCTTTATAAAAACCAACACATTTCTGGTACTTTGCATCAGCAGCCCTTTGGCAAACTAAATCATATATTACGATTTAAATTAAGATTATATATACTTCATTCAGAGTATATGTAATTTTAATAAACTGTATATGTGTAAGTAATTGAATATATGTGTGTGTATACATATGTGTGTGTGTGTCTGTGTGTGTATATACATACATCATTTTCCAGTTGTGCCCTGTCTTCCCATTTTATTAATATATAATTAAGGATACTTTTATTAGACAAATTTATTGCTTTATTCCAAAGTTTAAAAAATACTAATAGTTGATATGATATGATATGATATATGATATGATTTCATATCATATCATATATCTTATCATATCACACCTATCTTTCCCTCCCCCTGCCCCCAGATCCTTCAGTGGCCACTGCTTCCACATCAATGCTGTGATTTCTTCCATTAGAAATCACAATAAGTTTATTGTAGAATGCTAGTAAGTCCACTGTAGTCTATAGCTCATTCCCCAATCCTGAGGATTCTGGGATGGTGATGTCTGCTCCACCTCTAATTGAGTGGGGACTTATATCCCATACAGCCAATGGATGATACTCTCTTGCTTTCAGTTGTAGGCTCTCTTGTTTCCTTGGTATGGTGTTTGTCAATCCTTACCTCCTTGTTAGTTGTCCTGGGTGAGTCCAATGAACTGGAGAGTAGGTGTTGCAACTCCACTGAGGCTCAGGGCCCAGCTGGCTCATGGACAGCCCAAAGATTCCAATCTCTTGGAGATGCACCTACAAACTCCAGCACCAAGTATAACTTTAAATAGAAGGGACAGAAGAGCCATGTGTAGGGAGCCATAACTGAGTCCAAATCTCACTCTCAGGAGCACAAACTCCAAAGTAGGGCCCACTGGCAAAGCACCAAACTACACCGCTATCTGCCCTGACCTTAAGACTTGGGTGTCTCCAGAGCCCTCAGGAACCTCACTATTTGGGGTAGTATCCACTTTGGCAGTCTATGAGATCCTGCTGAGACGTGCATAAGCATTACCTCTGGGATGTCCGCCTTCCTCACTTTGAAGTCTCTTAGTCATATAAATTCATTTGTCTTTAAATTTCTCCCTGTTTATTCCAGGTCTTTTTCCAGTTTTGTTGGTAGTTGGTGCTTGGTATTAATCCCTTGGTGCCAGCGGGGCTTATCCCCAGGACACATGCCCCATGATGGGGGGAAATTAATGCATTTATGTGCTGAGTTTGGCTTAGAGAGAGGCCACATTTGAGCAACAAGGAGATTCTCAGGAGGTAAGTCTTAGGCACCCTACAACACTAGGCTAAGTTTCAATTTCAAGAGCAAAGACTCATAAGCATAGTCGTCAATATCAATAAGGCCTTTTAAGTACTTGAAATTTATCTAATGAAAAAATGAGTTACATTTCATCTGTATTATATAGAAGCTGCAAATACTTCCAGTGAGCAAAAAGATTTATTTATTCATTATAAACTATCAATGCAATTTTACTATTAAAAATCCTTTGAACTCTTTGTGTTACATAAAATTATTTTTAAAGCCCCTCTTTAAAAAATGGAAATGGCCTCCTAGATGTAATAAGTTTCCAGATGGCCTGATGGCTGCATCAGTGGAAAAGTCTGAAATTAGCAGTTATTTGTGAATAAGATCTGTGCAGGAAATAGACAGTCAGAACATTCTTGTTACAGATTTTATTTTATTTTATTTTGTTTTGTTTTGTTTTTCATTTTGCTATTTATTGTATGTATGTATGGTTATCATCTGTTTTTAGTTTCTCAGCTTAAACAAGACCCATACAATGGGTTGGCTTAAGAACAGGAATGTATTGGCTCACAGTTTCTGAGTCTAGAAGGTTTGTTTCCTCCCAGGGATAGTCTCTTCTGGCTGGCTGGCAATTGTTTGTTTTCCTTGGTTTTTCAGTCACATGGCAATGCATATGGTAGGATATTCTTTTTTCTTTTCTGGGTTTCATTGGCTTATATCTATGGCTACTTCTTTTCCTGCCAAATTTATTTTGCCTATAAAGACTTCAACCATATCAGATTAGGACCCTTCTCATTCAGTTTGGACACACCTTAACTAATAACATCTTTAAAGGTCCTATGATAAATGGTATCAAACCCAGGATCAAGGGTTGGGACCTAACGAAACTTTTTGTGGGGGACATGACTCAATTCCCAGCAGCTTGATGGTTTTTAATATATTTTATTAGTTTTTATTTTGAAGTAAACTTCTGAACAACAATGAATGAAAGAAATATCATGATTAATGAATAATCAACAAATTTACATTTTGCACAAAAAATATGACAATATGTAACTTGCCCATCTTTGTTGACATTTATCATCTTCCATGATGGGGAAATAGTAAAACTTGAAAATATAAACCTGGTGAATAATCAATAAGATCTTTTACAAAATTACTGTTACTTTCCAAAAAAGTCTCCCTAAAGGTTAAAATTTAATCATGGAAGACTGCTGAAGATGTATAAACATATATCTCTATAAAGCTTGACTTTTCACTTAAGTCAAATGCTTATATGTCTAAATAAATTTTCCTTGCTTTCAATTTTATGTTGCTGTAAGTATGCATGAAAGCATTTGTTAAGTACTAATTGTAAAAATATTATCTCTTTAGCAGAAGAAGATGTTTCCAAATGTATAAGTGATGCCATCCCAATATCAGTCATTGGATGCATTAAAAGAAAATCAGTAAAGAAGTTACTTATGATGAACAACTTGTTTTAATTACATAAATAGATGTTTTGTATGATAATGAAATAATTTAAAAATCTTAGAATTTTGCTGCTTCTTAATTTAGAAAAATAAAATTATCAAAAGAATAACTGATGTAAAATATTGATATGAAAAAGTTCTTGAAGGATATAAGATTTTACAAGGAGAAAAAATAAACTGCATATTTAATAAAATCAAAAAATTATTTTCCATTTATAATAAAAGCTAATGGCAAATGCATAACCTATAAAATATATTTATTGACATGTGCCATTTGCCAAGTAGCATAGTGTTACAACCCAACTCCTGAAGGCATGAGTTGGTGAAGCTGCAAGACCAAAGTAAACACCAGGCATTTAGTCAGGCATAACCTTTATTGGGACTTATGGACAGGAGAGAATCTCTGAAGGTGGCAGTTCAGACAATGATGACAGCATTCTGCAAAAAGATGGGAAAGGGTAAGAAGGACATTCCATAGGTGTGATAACAAGCACATCCCAAAGGATATGAGAACAGAGTTCCTCCTAGGGTCCCATGATGGTGCACTTTGGTTTTGGTGATGTTTTCACTAAGCCCATAGGAAGGATGTTTATCAAGGATGCTTACTGCTTTGGGAAGGTTATAGTTTATGATACCATCTATGTATTCTTTCTCCTCTGGCAAGGGCTGTTAACCTTTAATTTATGGCTAAGTCATGCAGGCAGCTATGTGCTGAGGACTTCGGGGAGGGGCCTAGGTCCCCACCATCCACCCCCATGTAGCAGCCTCCATTGACCAAAAGACACACATTGCATCCACATTCCAGAGCAACAGTATAAAAAACAATAGAATATTTAGAGTAATATATACACAACACTGAACATAATGAGGGCACACCTGTTCTGTAAAACTGCTTTTTGTATTTGAGTAGTTTAGTAAGGAAATTGCTACTTTGCTACTTTTTTCAAGTCATTAAGGACTTGAGCAGTGTGATTGGCTAAAGACATAATGTGATTTTCAGTGACAATTGCAACTATACTTGGTCCAAAATAGGCCACTGGAAAGAACTGCCAGGAGGTGTGTTTACCCTATATCTAGGCTTGATAGTAAATTTACACAATTAAGCAGGAAACCACCCCACATCAGAGAATCTCTCTTGTCATTCCATGCAGACAGGGGCAAAGCAATCTAGGGTGACACACTCAGCTGTTAACCATCCTAAACCACTATATACAGCACATCCTAATAAAGGCATGGGCTTATTCACCTGTTCCCTTACAAGGGAAAAACATAATTATGAGTATTATTGAAAAGCAGCAGCTGGATTTCGTCTTAAATGAGAAGGTCTTTTCCCAAACTTGTTGTTGAGTCTTATTCTGCCATGCCAGCAAGGTATTCCACACTGTTAAATTTGCAGGAGTTACAGTCCAAGGAAGGCCAGTAGCATCTAAGAATGGTAAGTCTGTGCAAACCCAACATTGGGTGCGATTGTAGGCATGGGATATTGCCAAAGCCCACTGTTGGAAAGGTATTGGCTAGGGTGCTATGGGCAAAAAGAAAAATGTTTATGGAGAAGAATAATGGGCATATCATGCTGGTCTAACAGTATAAAAGCAACATTTCCATTAATAGGTAGCAAAGTAGTCTGAGATTTTCAAACTGGACCTCATGACCAGGGTCTTTAGGGGGCTTTATTCTGACAAGCCACTTTCACTGTTTCTTATACTAACTTTCCTTAACTCCCCCCTCAGAGAGTTCACACCCTTATTCTTAATAGGGAGCTGAAGTTGTTTCCTGCTGGGTAGGGGCAATAGAACCTAACTGACCAGGTATGAATCTCTCTGGCTATTCTATTGAGTTTGAGGGAAGGTGGGTCCAGCACCTTGGTTGGAACTGGATGAAATCCCCACACGACTAATACTTTGTTCTGGAAGGCATTGATTGTGGAAGAAATAAACTTAGTTAAAATTTTGAAAATACTAAAAGGATGAAATTAGTGGTAAGTGGCCCCCAAAAGGAGGCCAGCTGTGACATACTGGACCATGGGAATGAGAAAGGCCCAGTGCCTCCAGAGGCTACATCCTCTCAAAGCTGATGGGCTTGAATTTGTAAGTTTCAAATCCAGCCTAGGAAACTGCCACGTCCAGTTCCCACAGTGGTGGCTATGTCTAGGACAGGTAGAAGAGGTATGAGAGGAGTCACTGTGCTAGACATAAACTCACAAAGACAACATAGGCAATATGATAAGCATATAGCTAGTAAAATAAAGCTGATACTTAAGAAAGCCATTCTTTTATCTTATAGGCATGTTTATTAATTACTTAGAAAATAAATTAAGTTTACCAAAAAGATTTATTTATTTATTTATTTATTTATTTATTGTTTATACTCCCCTCCCCAAGATATTTCTCTCATCTGTCTCCTCATTGTTTGTTCCCCTATTCCAGGGGGCACCAGGAACCAAACCTAGGACCTCCCACATGGGAGGTGAGTGCCCAGTGGCCTGCCACATCCACTCCCCATTGACTGTGGCATCTGCTATCTTGTAGCATCTGCTCATTTAAGAATCTACTCATTGAAGTGGGTGCAGCATCTAGCTCGCTGCAGTGGGGTATGGCATCCAGCTCATTGAGGCAGGGTATAGCAACTAGCTTATTGTGGCAGGGTGCGGCATCCAGCTTGTTGTGGTGGGTGTGGGCATCTAAATTGTTGCAACAAATGCAGGTATCTGCTTGTCTTCTTTATGAGGCACTAGAGCCTGAACCTGGGACTTACCATGTGGTAGGCAGGTGCCCATCTAGTTAAGCCACATCCACTTCCCTACCAAGACTCTTTAACATATTCAATATCCTTTTGCATATGATCTAGAATAGAAGAGATATTGTATTTATTACATGCATAGGTGCAACAGTTAATGCTAATCAAAGCACTAATGAATGCACAAGTTGCTCTTTGATCTTCAGTTAATAGGTATAAGCTCCAGGTTTGCAATACCATACATGTTGTCTCTCCATGGGAGCAGACCATAATGCCAATTGTATCTGTTTTTTATTGCTCCACTTTGTATACACTTCACACACACAGTGTGCTGCAGCACCATGGGCCCTAGAGAGAGCCTCCCATGTTTCACTGGCCTGATGCATAGCACCCTTCAGCACTATGAAAAACAGCCAGTCTAGAGGCAATTTCCATTACAAATCTGGCCATCTTGAGCCATCACCATCTGCTGTAGAAGTCTGAAACTGCAACGTACTTTTCATCCACTTCAGGAGCATGTCCAGAGAGGTGGTAGATCCTATTTTTATTTTAGGGATTATAGTGACCAATGAAACCAATAGCACAAATGGAGAGGGAGCATGCAGGGTACTGAAGGCCAGGTTTGAATGCACAAGAGAGTTTGACAATATTGAAGTCTGTCTCTTTTAATTTTTATACATTTTCTAAATACTCCCAATGCAGTTTATAATATATTAAATGAACTTAACTATTTTTAGTACTTTACTTTTTACTTCTATACCTTTACCATGATTACATTAATTTAACAGGAATTTTACTTTAGCAATATAGGAAAAACTACTTTCTCCATTATTTTTTGAAAACCTGAGATTCTGAATGGAATCAAGGTTATCTTTCCTGTACCACCACTTTAATATGTAGATTGAGGTGGCCTCTGACAGCTTTCCTTATTATGAAGTCACTTTTTGGTATCAACATCAATTGATGTTTCTATTTAATAATGGCTTCCTGGAATTAGCCATTTAAATATTTCAGCTTATAAAATGCTTTTGCAAACTTCTTATAACCAACGATAACCACGTAGACTATAGTTACTTCATCTCAAGAGAAATTTCACCTTTACAAAACACATTTCCATACTTAATGCTAACTTCTACAATTTTCTATATTCATTCAAGCCCTGTCTTAGATATTTCCACCTTGATTTTATGAAAACCAGCTATCTTATCTTAGGACAAAACACATACCCTTAAATAAACTTGCCAAATTTTAGTCAGCATTGACTATGAATTCACTTCCACAAAACTTTTACTTCTTTCTATATTAATTCTAGTTTCATATCCCTCATTCTTTTCTGTGAAGAAAAAAAATTCATTTCAATTTAGGCAAAAAAGAAAAAATTAAAGATGTTTGTAATAATTTTGTTAACCAAAAACATACAATTTCCACCATCTTAAAGATTTAATACATGTAATGCTAATTTATTATACTACTGTCTTATAAACCTAGGGAGTTAAGCCCAATATAATTTGTTTAATCATAATTTAGAAAAATATTTCCATAGCTTTCAAGGACTTTTTCTATAGTTACTGAAATTTGGCCATCGGATTATTACTGCCATCTCAAAAGCTGTTAAAATTTAATTGGGGAATTAAAAGTCAGACTATGCAAAACCAGATTTATTCTGTAATATCCCCTCTGTCCCTACTATTTTAATTTTCAGGCCTAGTAGACCAAATTCCAGCTAAACCCACATTTCCCCTATCTTTCCACATGCAGCCCATCCCCTTAGTTTTCTCAACCATCTTTAATGAGTCATTGGAATTCATGTAAGGTTAGGAGAAGACCCTGGGGGCATGATAGGCTATTGAAAGATTAAGGGAGAATTCAGGATAAACTTTTAAGTTTCTTTCTTTTAAATAATTTCTTTATTCAGATTTTATGTGACTTTTTAGTCTGTTTGCCTTCTCCATTTTGAGCTTCAGGAGGACTCATTTACCTACATAAGTTCCTATTTAATTTTTAGCAACTTGAATAGAGCTCTTTTAAGAATTTTCATTTGTTAATTTAATATTATGATTCAGAGGTATGAAAATATACACTGACCACATAGACAAACACAAAAAGCATTAAGACACATCAACAGAAACAAAAGTCACTAATTTGACTCATAATTCTCACTCTTTTGGTTTGACTGTGTCCAAGCTCTCCATCATTTCACATCTCTCATTTTTACTTCCTTTAAGATCTCCTCTGTAAACAGTGTTGCCTGTAATATACAAGCTTGTTCTTGAACACTTTTTATTAGTAACCAGTAACCAGTTAGGAATACTTGTGCAGTATAAATGCAGTGAAGCACTAATATATCTGTCTAGACAGACAGACAGACATTTATCACATATATTCTGGATTACACTTCAGGAGTATGCTTAGATTTGAAGTTCAGGAGTAAGCTCTTGATTCAAAACTGAAAGTTCTTTTTAATACCTTGTTAAAAATTCTGAACAAAATAAAATGTGAAAAAAAACTTAAAACACTGTCTTAATAACATCCCATTAAACTCTTCTAGTTTACACACTTTTACAATATAATTGATCATCAACTTGGCACAAGAGATTGGTTAAGGAATATTTCATCTGTACCTTTGTTAGGCTCATATTCCTTTTTCATTTTAACTTTCCTTCTAAGTGGCACACAGAAGCCCTTACCTATTATTCTGACTTGATAGCCACTGGCAGGGATGATACTACAGCTGCCACTATCTGGCAGTCTCCCTTTTCCTGTGCAGCTGCTCTGCTACTTTCCATAGCACAGCCAGCATACCAACTGGAGTTTATAGGGTGTCCCCATATTGCTTCAGTGGTCTCTGCTCATCAAGAAGGGTAGCCACCCCTCCCAGCATGGACTTTATAGGCCAACCTGAGATTTTCCCCACATATTCTACTTTCCCTGAACTCATGAATGCTACTGCAGGTGGTGCTTTGGTCTCCTGGCTAGTGGCTTGCCAATTTGAACAACCCACCTCCTGAAGGGCAAGAGTGGGTGAGAGTGAGAGACAAAAGAACACACCTGACATTTAGTCAGGCATAAGCTTTATTGGGACTTATGGACAGGAGAGAATCTCTGAAGGTGAAGGTTCAGAGAATGAAGATAGTGCTCAGATGGGAAAATGAGGGGTAATATAAAGGGTAACAAGGACATTCCTTAAGGTGTGAGAGCAGAGTTCCTGATAGGGTCCTGTGAGGCACACATGGGGTTTAGAGATGTTTTCACTACACCCATAAGAAGGATGTTTTCCAGAGACATTTACTACTTTGGGAAGATTATAGTTTATGATACCATCTATGCATTTTATCCATTCTGAGGAGGGCTGTTAATCTTTAACTTATGTCTCATTCATGCAGGCAGCTACATGCTGAGGACTTGGGGTGGGGCATCTGGGTCCCACACATAGTGAAAATCTTTATCCTTCTCAAAAATGTAATATTTATTTTACTAAAATGTATACATATTTCAATTGAAAATGATTAGATTTAAATATCCTCCAATTTCCCCTGAACTTACCTTAGCAGTTATAGAGAGAACATATTTTCAATTTAAAAATACTATGTTCCACAGAGAAGAGTGAGTACAAGGTGTCAACAATATCAATTTTATACTCCATAAAATGATTCTATTTAGGCATTATAGATAATTTTACTAAAATGTTAAATTATAAGATCATGTTTCTTTTCTGTCCAAAGTAAAACCCAAATGCCAATTTTTACAGCAGCTTTATTTACAGTCAATAAAAACTGAAAACTACCCTTATGGCCTTCAATAAATGAATAAATTAAAAGCAAACAACCAAACAAAAACAAAACAAAACAAAAAACCTGTGGAACAACAATGGAATACTATTCAGTGATTGAAAAAAAAAAAAAAACTCCCAAGCCATCAACCCATTCACAATATGGAGGAATTTTATATGCATATTTCTAAGTAAAGAAGGCAGACTGAAAAGCCTGCCTACCCTCGCTACCTGGAACAGGCAAAATTGTGAAGGCATTAAACAGATCAGTGAGTCTCAGTAGTTTGGGAAGGAGGAATAATTGAATAGGTGAAACCTTGGGTTTGCTGTTAGTGAAGCTCTCTGTGTGATACTGTAGAGGTGGATACATGTGATTATGCATTTGTCAAAATTCATAGATCATTACAATACAGAATGACCTTTAATATTTGCAAATTTTTAAAATCATTTCTAAGAAAAAGGAACTCAGTGGAATTCAGACTGTTACAAAATAATCTAATTGTATTACAATTATATGGTATTACCTAACTGAAAAGGGTGGATAAAATGTTGCTGACCTAAGTGAATTTAGAACTGATTATAGATTGTAAGAATAAAGATAAAAAGAACATTACATAAGAACTGTACTCAAGGTAGTAAAGTTGGTTTCAACAAGATTATAGATTAAGCATTCTAAAACCACTCTACGTGTACACTGGAATTGAAAAAAATAAAAAGGATATTGCATGGTGTGAGCCAGGTTTCTCACTGCTGGTATTGGAGGTTAGAGATAGAAAAGTGGAGAAAGTGAGAATAAGCTATGTAATATTGGTTTAGGATTGAAGACATCTTTTGACCTAGCTTCAAGCTCACTGGTTCCTTCTTGGCTATGCTTAGTCTAGGAATGGGCACTGTTGTTATCAGAGATGGTGTCCAAGTGGGCAGGTTCCTAGTGTTGCCACAAAACAGAATTCAAGGACAAGCCACAAATCAATGAAGGAAGCAGAGAATATACCTGGGGTTAGAGAAAGTGAACAGAAATACAACACCCAGACATGAGGGCAGGCATTTTCAAGGGAGATAAATGAGAAGTTCTTCCCTGGGGTCCCATGTTTTATGGTGTACAAGACTTTAGGGTCTGTACTGGTTAGCATATTTGAGAAAAAGCAGGGGAACATTATTGGATGAATTGATTCTCTTAGGGGATTTAGGGTTGCTGCCCAGTGGTGTTTGGCTTCTGGCTGCTGCCCACAAGCTCTGCAGGGTGTGGTGACTGGTAGTGATTGGTCTTTGGTCACTGTCCACAAACCATGATATAACCTGGGTAAGGGGTGGTGGTAAGTGCCCCGCTTGCCCTTCTATTTTCCTGCCTTTTAATGATGTTGCTACCTGCCTTCTGATAATGCAGCCGCTGGGTATATGTGCTGTAAGCTGCAGGGTGTGTGCTGTTAGCTGTACAACTTCCTAATTTGCTTGTGTAATTCAGCTGGCCAATGCCTCAGTTTGTCTTACCAGACCTATAAGGTTGTTCTTTTATTTGTCATTTTTTTTATTTTTAAAGAAACTTTAGATTTAAATAAAAAGTATAGGGGAGGGGGGATAACCAGCAAGATGGTGTCAGAGTAAGGCACTCCTAGAGTCAGCTTATGCTACAGGGCAGTTATTAATATCTGAGAGTGATCTAAATCACCTGTTTGGGGGCTTCTTGGGACCAGAAGAGCATCCTGAAACATACTTGAAAGAATTGAATGGAAGGAGGAGACTGCCAATCTGCAGAGAATATTCATAAGTAGAGCACTCCATGTGGTGGAGGCCAGTGACCATCACCCACTGGAGGTACAAGCTGCCTTGGGAGCTATTCCATGGCTGGAATTAGAAGATCTATTTCCCAAAAGTGACAGAGGAAGAGATGGTTGGGCACAAACTTCAGCTACTGATTAGTAAATTCAGCAGGCTAAGGTATAATCCTAATAACAGCTAAAGTTTGAACCTGTCTGAGACATTAAAATGTTGGAACCTTTCTGAGACATTAGCTGTCATTTTAATGTCACCTGGCATGAGGAGAAACGGGGTGGACTAAAAATCACAGTGCTGGTAAAGGCCAACTTCTTTCTATCTAGATCAGATTGTATATCTAGCTTAAGCCTCAGTTCCACCTCCAGCAGGGAGGAAGCTGGGGGGTCCTGCATTAGCCTCTTTGAGAAAATACAGGCTACGGCATCAATGCTGATGATCATCCTACTCTGGCGGTGCAAGCATCCTCAGGAGCTATGCTATGGCTAGATTTGGAAGCTCCATTTCCCAAAATCAGGGGAGGAAGCG